>VXAD01047015.1:344276-356248 GCA_013399195.1 Dicrurus megarhynchus | reverse complement strand
CACCAAAAAACAAACCAAAAAACAAAAAAAAAGTGGCCCTGGTTGATAAAGTTAATGTATTAGCACTTGGAATTTTACAGGCTCTCCTTGTCATACACAACTCCTCCACGCAGTCCTTTCTCACGTGTGCTGAAGCTGGAATGGAGAGCAGAAAAAATGTTCCATATTGCAGTCCCTAGTTCATGCTTCATGCCACTTTTATGTGCTCTGTCTAAACTTTTCATCTCATGGGACACAAACTGTACCTTGGGTGGGAATTGGCACAGTTCCCATTAAAAAAAAAAAAAAAAAAAAGTCATGTCACTTGTGTGTTTATCTTCACCTGATAATTGCAAATTTCAGTCAGTGAAGTCATTGTTTCAACCATTTCCAGCCTAGGTAAACAACACAGAAACAACGTCATAAATGACTGAAGACCTCTGAGGCCGTTCTAACCATAAATATGCCTGAAATTAGTGTGACTTTTCATTTTATATACAGGATTTTAAAAACAACACACAGTCAAACAACATTAAAATCATCTTATTTACATTTTCATTGGTGCTAAAATTGAGCTGTTTAAATATTGCAGAAGGCTGGTACATATCATAAAATGGTCCACACCGATGGCATATAGAAAACTAATAATCTTTATAGGCTGGAAATGGTTTCCTTTTATCCCCATAAGCACTTCTCCTCTTTTTTATTTATTTCTTAAATTTTCTGATAAACACCGTAATTTTTTTTTCATTTTTTTGCAAAACGCGTCGTGAATACTGCAGTCCATAGTTTCAAAATGATTTGATAATACTCCTATAAGTGATAGAAAAAGGCACAGAAAGTTATGACTTTGGCCGAAATGGTGGAAATCCCCATTCACCATTTAGCTCTCAGCGCCTCGAGTCCTGCCACGTCCTGATCCAGCGGTGGTAGTGCTTGGACGAGTTTAACGACGTCCCCTTGCCCGATGAGGAGTGTTTGTAGTAGTATTTCTTAGAGTAAGTCCTTTGGTATGTGGAGGCTGCAGAGAGAAAGGAGGAGAGAAGAGAAAAAAAAAAAAAAAAAGGGAAAATCGTTTAAAATTAAAGTGCAAATGGGCTGGCTGCACTTCAGATCACAGTTCCATTTACTCTTGGTTAAGTAGAGGGTTAACCAATGATTAACTGGAGCTGTGACAGTGTTACAGGCATACACGCAGTTGGAGAAGAATCATTAGCATTATTAGCAACCTGTGGATTCCAGGATTTCCTAACAGTGCTACTGCTGACTTTAAAATAACCTTAATGCCTTCTGTAGAAACAGAAGAGGAAATTTTCAATTAGTTTTGGCGGCTTGGTGTATTTTCCTGCAGACAGAATGAGCAGTATGGCTGCCACAATCTGTCCTACCAGATTTGCTCCTCTCTTGCAATACACGTTCATTACTTATTAATCTTTAATTAGCCCGCTGTTTCTGGTTTGTCACAGGTTTGCTTTCAGAGAACTCACGATTCATGCAAGTAATTTTAGGCATATCCCATCGTCCGTTCCCTTGGCACCGGATGGTCGGGATGTGGCGCTGGATGAAACCATCTTTGCAGTGGTATCTGATGAGGGAGTTGATCTCGTAACGAGGTTTCATCTTCCCGAAGGTCTTTGCGTTTTCCACCACAGGAGGCTGACCACAAGCCACTGAAAGGAAGACAGAGCATCACCCAAAACTTCAGCTTGTGAGCCCAGTTTGAACTGGGACTGACCTGTGAGCCCAGGCTAAGGGAAGGCAACAAAGGACCTCAGCTGGACTCCCAAGAGGAACATCCAGACAAGGACAGGGGGACCAGTCTGCCCTGTAGATCTCTGGTCTCGTAAACCAAAACCAGTAGTGATGGAAATTGGAAAAAGACAGATATTGTGGTTACTATTGCCTTTTTGGTTTAAATTCTAACATAAATTCAAGCCAAAAAGTTGGCATCCTCACACAAAGAAATGTTTTTTTCAAAAACCTGAAAACCAGTGAAGTTACTTCAAGCTTTTAACGAAAAAGTACCATTTTCAAGACTCTTGGTGTCATCCTCAATGACAGACCATTCAAAAGGACTCAAAACTGATCCATCAAGGTCCAGAGAACATGTTAAAAAGTATTGAATGGCAATTTAGCAAATTATGGTTTTGTCACTGGAAAGTTCGTACCTGTTCCTTTCTTGCAGGTATAAGTGAGGTGATAATTGCACGGGACATCATTCCACTGCCCGTTCTCGTGCCAGATTATAACAACACAGTCTTCTCCAGCAGAAAAGAAGCTGTCTGGCTGGTTTGGTCTCCAGTTCTCATATTGCTGCAGAAAAGAGAAGCAAAACCGTCATTCCCAGTGCTGGAGAATCTTTACCTCAGCAAAAGAGCACATGGTATCACCTGTGGTGAAGAGCAATCTCACCTGTTTGATTCAGGCTGCTATGCATGGGCTGAACAAAGATAGATTTATAATGTCTTCCCACTCTATTAAAGATTATCTCAAGGGGAAAAATATTCTGGTCTAAATTCTCATTTACCGTAAACTGATGTCAGGTGAACAAAACAAAGAGACACGAAGAAACTTGGATCCTAAGTGTCTTTCCTACATAAAAGTAATGAAGTATAACGCAAGAAAATAGAGTAAATAGCCCATAACCCTCATTAGTCCACATCTACTAAGTGGGAAATTACAGACTGACTTCCCAGACTTGGATTATTTATGACATTGGATGACTTCATTCACTTAATGAAGTCATTCCATAGGATGATATGCAGAATTAAGTGCAACATAAGTGAAAGAGTCAGAATGTGGCCCCTGAAACCACTGGAGATTGGTGTTTCCACTAAAAATGCTAGGTGGCAGACTGAGCCCAGACAGCAGCCTCTCAGCTTTAGAAATGGTCACCCAAATTCTGCCCTCTGTGGAAAAACCAGCCCCAGACATCTATGAAAATATATGAATAAAAGCAGAAAGCGCTTCTTTGAAACACATTACATTTAGAAGTAGAAATCTGGTTTTTGGGATGTGAAAAACAAACAAACAAACAAGACTCATAAAAGAACCTTCAAATGGCTGTGAAATATCAGCACAATGTCATTTCTGGATGAAAATTTGGGAGGATTCAGTCTGTTTTTTCAATCAGCAGGAAAAGTAGCAACACTTTTGTCAGACTGGTTGAAACCTGTGCAGCAGTTCGTGTCAGGGGACGTACAGCCTCCTGTCCTGGCAGCCAGCAGAGGTGGGATAACCCCTCACCTTGTTCCCCAGCAAAGCACAGGAATCTGAGATTTGCATGATGCTATGTCAGGAAAAGTGAGAGAATATTTGGAAACCACTCCTAGTGATTTTTGCTGGGATTTCTGTTGTGTCACTCTGGGAAGAATTTAATGAAGGATAAAAATAGATATCTGTAAGAACTGGAATTCACATAAATGCCAGACATTAACCAGGCAGCTAGCCCCTTGTATGGGCAAAATGACACAGTTTCTACAGTGCTTATATTTTCCTCAGTGCTTACATCTTTCTGACCAGAGCTGGCCCGTATAAATGTCATAAAAGTTTAGCTTTCTATTTTCTTAACTTTGTGAAATAACCCCTATTCACTGCCTGCGTGAACACATTTTAGAAATAAAGTTAACATACCCCACACAAGTAGTATTTACCTTACAATGAATCAAACTATGAAAGGAAAATGAGTTAAATACTTAACCTTTTCCTACCCCGTGTCATCTTACCCATCATAGGTTTTAATTATCCAGGCAATTTCACCAGCACAGTCCAAATAAATTTGTTCTGCACTGAATTTATTACCTCTAATAAAACATCCCCCTTTTCATTTGAAAGTAAATTAACTCCATCTCAGCTTTTCAGTGTTTAAGAGTCTTAAATTACAATGCACACCAACTCATTTACTCAAGTCCAGACTCCATTGGCTTTCAAAAACGTGTGCATAGACACACACAAAAAATTAAAGAAAACTGTAAGGTTAGCGGCAGAAAATTTCATCAATAATGTCCTGAGAGCAAAGGAAAGATTTCAACAGGCCTCGCAGCTGTTTCTTGTGGAAATTATACTGGAGAGCTGCTTGCTTCCATAGGGATGAGAGTGTGGGAATGAAGGCTATTCAGTGGCTATCGGGGGCGTGTGAGCTGGAGGTGCTCAGCAGCCTGCCAGCTCCCACCCTCAGCACACAGACTCCATGTCTTGGACTTGCCTTGCCAAAATGACTCCAAAATTTGTGTTTGCTTAGCTGGCAGGGCTGCAGTGTAGTGGCAAAGGATTACATCTAGGCCCTGTGGTTTGTTCAAGAATGTCTGATATCCCCCAGCATGACTGGCTGTTACCTCACATCTGATATCGTCATTGCACAGATTTATTTTGGCTGAGGAGCTCTGATTTTGCCTGGGTCTGGTGCCAGAATTGCTTAGCAGAGGAAGTTCCAGACTGCTGAATTGCTTTCTTAGGTCTCCACCCAGCTCCTCTGTAGTTTTTCAATTCCTTATTTAGACACTGATAATGGGACAATGATACAAGGAGATTCTCACAGTTTGAGTGGAATTGGCTGCTAGAAAAAGAAACTAATATTTTGCTTTTCTCTTATGGATTAGGTCTTTGCATGACCATAAGCATGACTCTGGTTTTCACTTAGCACTAGTGTAGATCTGGGGTGATTGCACAATCTCCGCTAAACCCGTATCAGCAAAAAAATTAATGGGAAAAAACCTTTGGCAATGCTCTTAGCTGTATCATTCATAAGACAGAACCTAAATAGAATCAAATACTTAGTGAATACATGGAAGAAAAGTTGCTGTAAGATTTCTAGCCCTTATCAGAAATATTTACACTGGATGATTGCACAGAGTGACCTAAAAACCGTCACCACTCTGGTTTTTAAGCAACATTACCATAGCAGATGTGAATTTTTTTCTCTGTAGTAAAATGCAAAGCACTTCTAGACTGTATGTTTGTGGACATATAACCTTAATTATGTACAAGACTGAAAATGTATGTGCTTCAGAGGAGGTTTGGCTGACCACACTTCTCCTCCAGCGTGTTTCACTGAGGTGGTTGTGGGGAGGGAGGTTCAGAGCAATCATAGAATCTCAGAATGGTTTGGGTTGAAAAGAACCTTTAAAATCATCCAGTGCCACCCCTGCCATGGGCAGGGACACCTTCCACTGTCCGAGGGGGCTCCAAGCCCTGTCCAACTGATACCAAAATTGGCTGAAATTTTTTATTCTCTGTGTTGTTTACCACAACCCGTCCTTGGTCAAGCCCCAGCCTCGGGCCCCAGCAGACACCACTGCACCACCCACTCTGTGAAGGTCTCAACACCCACAATGGCAGGGTAATTGGGACTTTTCCTCAAAAAGTGAGGTTTCTGCAGGTGACTGCAGGACCTACCCCCAGGGACAGGAGTTGGGTCCCTCTACCTTCATTTGGTCCTTGGGGAGCCACCACTCTGTCTGACCATCATTTCAGGATGAAAACTGGAGTTTATACTCTTCATGCCTTTAATTTTACTGTAATAATTAGTTAATCTTCCTTGTGCTTTTTGGGTTTTATTGATGAAATCAAAGCCTTCTCTGTCACATTGGATTTATTAGTTCTGGCTTTCTCTGCTAAAAGGCCCTGAAAATTCTCCTGCAGAGTGTGGATGGTCCATGGTAGAGCTGGAGCTGAGTTGGGATTCAGCTCTTTAGGCTTCCTATGTGGCACTAGACAATGCACTTGGCTGGCCATTCCCAGCCCATAAAACAGGGAAAATGTATTCTCTTGCCTCACAGGAGGAGTTTGGACATGATGGTTTCAAAAGCCCATGAGGACGTTTTATTAAGTTCCACATTTTTTGCAGGAGGATTTCCTTATATGGCACTGCATAGACTCACGGTCATGTTGGGTGGCAGAGCAACTTGTGACATAAGATGAGCTAAAAAAGCCAGGACTATAGCAAAAGCTGTAAAGCAGAAAACTTTATTAGCCAGTCACTACCTATTCTCATTCAGATGGCTGCTAAATCAACAGAAGGAGCATAACCTTCCCATCATGGACAAGATCCCACCTCGTGGGAGACTTGTTATTTAAATTCTCAGATAAGCAGCCTTTCCTGATGGGCTCATTTCCTTACTAATGGGTAATCCACTCAGGTGGATCCAGGGGTATCTCAGCTTGTGACACTCCTTTGGAAATTTCAGCCATTCCTTTATCTCCAAAAGGCTCATCAAGGCCTGAGATCAATCACTCAGACTTTGCACTCCTAAACAGTCAACAAGCACTGTGTTTAACGAAGCACAATAAAATAAACCACTGATGCCAACAAAACTTTACTGCTTGACCTCGGTGTTGTGTAACGGCCAGTAATCTCCTGCACACGACTGAAGCTAGGAAACAATTTACTTGAAATACATCTACTTAGATTTACAGGTTAAGGCTTTTCCTTCTGGGGAAAGGAAGCATGTTTTCAGCATGTTTAAATAAGCTTAAAGCACAAATTTGCCTTGGCACTTTTTGGCGCTTGTAGTTGTGATTTTTATTTCCTTTCGGTCTGGCTACTTCCCTATCTGATTCCCCCTTAATGCCAGACTAATGAGGCAAATTAAAGAAAAAACAGCAATGGAAGATGTGGGGACTGGCTGACTGGACACTTTCTGTTCCATTTCATCTGGAAGTGAAGCAAGATTTCCTGCCTGGTATTTATCACTAAGCTGAAACCACCACTGCAAACCTCACTGGCTATCACTCTTTTCTTGTCCTGCCATAACTCTGATAAGAACAGGAATACACTTTTTTTTTTTTCCCTTTTTTTTTTTCAACACAATAGCAGACAAAGTCTTAGAAATCTTTATCAGGAAAGCCCCTGAACGAGTCCCTCACCGTGGGGGTTGTTATAATTGGACAGCTTAAGTAAAAATTACATCTCACTTTCAGTGAGTCTCGGGGAATTACTCGGTGGCTGAACTACAACAAGATCAGCACAAGGTTACAACGAGCACATGGATCAGTCTGGGAAACCCTAATTTGTGACTTATGCTGCTATACAGCAAGGATGCTGTTACAGGAGACACTTGGAAAGTTTGAACGGGATTGCATTTCTTTTCCGTAGGGAAAAAAAATCAACCAGATTTTTGTGAGGATTTGGCAATGTCTGAAATACTTCCATTAAGCTCACCTAGTATTTAAATGCATTTATACATGGGAAAGACGATAAACTACCTTATAGAGCAGGCTCTGTTTCACTAAAGTTCCTTCCAGGCCTGCAGAGGATTTTTCTGTTTAATTTTATTAATGGGAGCAGTCTGACAGAACTCACCAAAAGCATTTTTGAGATTAAAAACTCCATTCAGTGAGTGCTGAGCACATACCTTGACTTAAAGGCATGGGTCATGCCTTAAGAGGGAAGATCATGGGGAAGATCACATGCAGGATTCAGACAGATGCTAAAATAATTGCCTGAAGGAGGAACCAAGTGGGTACATAAATCTTTGCTGGGAGAAACTCAAATCAATCTGAAGACACCTCCTATATGTAAGCCTATCTGAAAGCACACACAAAAATCACGTCGTGATCCTGATACTTTTTTTAGGTCATAGTTGAATGCTTTCCCTTTAGCTCTTAAACGGAGTTTTATTTGCATAGGATTTGGGAAACTGGCAGGATTTGGACCAGGCAGGAACCCAACACTCCCCATGACTGAGTCACACTGTGAGCAAGAGAAACTCCCAGGAGGAGCTTTGCTAAGGACTTCTGCTTCATTTGCAGGGGCTGGGTTTTTTGGTAACAGAGAGATGGAATGTGCTGAAAAACTTTTCGAGCCCTGTGCAGCAGCTTGCAAAAAAGAAAGGGACTCTGAAAAGCATACATTAGTGTGTGTGTCTAAGGGTATGCACGAGAAGTGACTGCAGCTTGAATAAGCGGGAAGAGCTCTGCAAAAAAAAATAAATAAATTGGGAAAGAAATCTAATGAATTGAAATTAAACCAGTGGGGAAAAGGCTACCTGATGAAATTGAAACATAAAAGTACTGCCAATTCTATAGTTTTGGGAAGAGGTGATTGTATGGTGGAGCAGATTAGTAGCTATGGGGTTTTTTTTAAAACGATACCATAGAACAATTTTTCCATGAGCAGAAAACGGTGAGTATGGCAATGAAACCCCACTAGGTGACGCTGTCTACTCGCTGGAAAGCGCAGAGCCGCTCCAAAATTATAATTACTGAGAAAAGACACCTCTTTCATTAACTCTTTCAAAGCTAAATGAAGCCGCGGACTTTTACCTGCTCTTCACCACATTTCGTTTTCAGAATAATAGCTTTCATCACACACTGCACACTTCAGTTTTGAGGGTATGCTCTGTGATCTGGGCTCTCAGACATTGCTTTAGCAGCTGAGAAATCATGTTAAAAATGAGTGGCAAAGACCTGGCGAAGTTCTCTTGCCACAGGGTAGGTGTTTCACTGTGGAAGAAAGTGGGGTTTGGTGTAATTCACGTTCTTTTTGGAGTCACGCTGACATGAATACACATTGGCAGGGTGGTGCAAATTGTGTGGGGTGTGACTGAATCCTTTTGTGCACAGCTACCAGGAGAGCCACAGGAAAAAAAAAAAGAGAAAAAAAAAAAGGAAAATCCTGCACTTTGTCAACAATTACTGCAGGTTTGAAACTGTCCAAGAATTTTAGCCCAGAGTAACATGTAATTTCAGCCCAGCAGTAAAAAGTCTCTGAAGTAACTGCTGACCCCCCTGGTAAGAACAAGACAAAACCCCACTTTGTCCAAGAGGCCCTTCTTTACCATGTCCTGAACCAAAAATATACCTGTCATTAATAACATTATGTAGTTCTCCTCCATTTAAACGCAGGTCAAATGAGCATCTTAAAAAGAGGCTGTAATGACTGACTGCAGCACAGAACCAAAACATTTGGTAGGTTTAAAATCTCCTTCTCCAAGGACCCTGTGGGACATGGGCACAATGAGCTTTTTGTTTGCAGCTGACTACAGCACTTTTTTAGTTTGTTTGCTTTACTTAACCCTCAGAGGCAGGCTCCTTCCCTACAATACTCCATGCCTTTTGAAGGGGGTTTTTTTGTGTGTGTGTGTTCAATGAAGTTACTCTTTCTGAGAGGGGTGGAGTTACAGATTTGCTCAAGTTAAAGCCTTCTGATTCACCGACCAATAAAGGAAGGAAAAGAGAGGGATTTGTTTTTGCCAGAATTAAGTTTCTGGTTTGTTTTCCTTCTTTTTTAAATTTTTTTTAATTTTTTTTTTTTTTTTTAATGTAGCTCCTAACACTGACAACCTGAGGAACCAGCTTTGCAGAACACAAAGCATAAACACCCCTGTGCCAAAGGGGAGGAGAACCAAGGCAGGGTCTCTGGACAGCTTTAAAAGTGGCAAAGTGCCCTGTCCCTTTCCTGGCTGGCAGCACTCTCCGAGTGACAGACAATCTGGCCACAGACACTGGCCAGCTCCTTATTACAGCACTAATCTTATGTAATGGCAGTGAGCTCACCGCCCTACAAAGCACTAATTATCAACAGCGTTTTCCAAGGGATGTGAATAACCCCCCTCGTGGGGCGAGGGGCCCTGGGCACAGCCCCAAGTAGCTGTATGTGCTTAATCCATAACATGAATAGCTCCAAAGGGCTCCTTCTCTGCTGTGCCTGCTCACAAGGGTCCTTAGCAGGGAAACGCCAGCAATCCAAACACAAAGGGGGAGCTGCCAAAAGCAACACCAGATTTTTTTTTTTTTCTTCTGTTTGGATGGGTGTGCTTTACAGCTGTAGAAGTTACCATTCACAGAGCTTCAGTGAATTATTTAAATTCGATTTCCCTGGCATATTTTCAAGTGTCCCATTGTGTCGTCTTATCCCTTTGATCAATTATTAAATGCCTCCGCTGATAATGTAAGTTTTGCTGTTCTTTAGTTCGTATTGCATCACGTTTAAAGTATAAAAACATCCAAGTAGGCAAATTCCTCTGCTCCCACAGTTGTCTGAGTGTTTGGGCCTTGCTTTCTTCTCCTGCAACACTGTATTTTTTCCCAAATGTGTTTGTTTTTACTGCTTAGAGCTTTTTATGATAATTGTGGGATGAGGATTGTCCTTGGTACATACTTGAAAGAGTTGTTCACTGCTAGAGAAATGCTGGGAGAAAAGTCTGCAGTAAAGCGCAAGAGCAATTTAGATTCTGTAATTTTCTAAATGTAAATAAAGACTACATACAGCCATTTTCATTCCACTGTAGAATGTAAATCAGAGGGAAAATAATGTTCTCCCACACCAAAGCCAACAGAACAGCCCTATAACTACCCTGAACAGAAGAAAAGCAGAGCTAGCAAAACATGCTCTAAAAAACACTGTATTATTCTCTCCTGCCTCTTGAGTCTATCAATGTAATCATACCTGAAATGTCTTGAGCAGAAACTGGCTTGATTTCCAGGAAGCAATGAATAACAAAGCCCTAAAAGAACTGGGGTGCTGCGAGTTCTCTGAACACACCTCAAGACCTGCTCTCACTAACTCCACCTTTGAGACAAACTATCTGAAGTCAGGCACTAGGCAGATTTGCCAAAGTTTGCAGCTTCCTGCTCGTCCACACGACCTCAGATGATGCTTCCAGTCCCAGCCCAGGCTTGTGGCAGTGGCCCCTCATCTCCAGCTCTCACTGACCTTGCCCCACATGTGAGGATCTGGCTTTCCTGAAAGGACACCCACTTTTTGTGCTGCACTAACACAGCTGCCAACAACTCCTTTCCCTTCATATAAAAAAGAAAAGGACTGGTGAACCAAAACCTGGTTTGCTGTGTGGCTCATCAGCTCCAGAACATGAATCCACCTCTGGCAAACAACAGAACTACTGAAAAGTTCTTTCTTTCAAAAACAGAAAAAAAATATAAATAAGAGGAATAAGAAAATAATTTTAAAAAAAAAAGAGATAGTAGGAACATGATGTAGATGAGAAAAGATTGCTTCCTGCCACCCAGACATAGTACAGCAAATCAGAACAAATCAGACACATATGAGCAGCCACGGGACCCCACAGCTTACTGTGATTATGGCCTATTTTATCCTGCTTATTGGACAAGGTGTCCCAAGCTTAGCCAAGGAGCACTTGGAAGATAAGTTCTGGCCTTAGCCAATTTGGTTTTTACAGAAACTTAAAAAAAAAAAAACCAAAAAAAACCCAAACAAATATAAGTAAATTGGTCTGGCCAAAAAAAAAAAAATCCAGTAATGATATATCAGTCACCTGAAAACCATTTTCTTTATGGAAAATGCCACCTGAACTGACAATTACATTTTAGGGCATGAGAGGTAGGACACAACTACTTTAGTCAAGTAATTTTGCTCTTCTCAAGCCCAGTGTGTGTTTGGGTTGCAGTGGGTACAACAAGCTGAAAATGTGTGTTTTACCAGCAGATGGTGAGGCTTTATCTGCACAGTTCAGCCCCTGGCACAAGATTGTGCCATTTTGCCTGAAAGGCAGGGAACTGCTAACTAGTTTTGAATTAAAAACCACTTTACAGTTAAGAACCAAACCAGCCAAAACCCCCTAAAATCTCACAGATAGTGATGCATCATCAGACATTTCAGAGAGGTAAATCAAAAAACCTCCTCAGATTCTCTCTATTCAGGAGCAGAACCTGTGGGCCTGTTTTTCTTTTATTAGGATAATTTTTCTTGTCCTAAAAGGTTTTTTGTTTTTATGGAAAACAGGCAGACTCAATGCAAATATGGACAAAAGTCATGTGGGCTGAGAAGATTTCAATACTATTTCTTGCTTTCTCACTGAGTTTGACTGCACTCGCTTCACTCTTCCAGACACCAACATTTTCCTCCAGGAATTCAGAAAGTTGGAGCATGTATTTACAAGATCATCCTTCATCTATTCCAAGACTTGCTTACTGGCATTATTTTTGCAAGTTAGACATAAATTCCAGTTGAAGCTCAAAAAATAAAAGGGCTTTTTTTTTTTTTTTTTTTTTTGTCTGTTTGTGCGTCTGTTTTT
>VXAD01047015.1:296199-344235 GCA_013399195.1 Dicrurus megarhynchus | reverse complement strand
GTTGAAACTCAAAAAAAAAAAAGGGTTTTTTTTTTTTTTTTTTTTTTTGGACTGGTGCTGCTGCTGTTTTTGATGAATTGCTAACAGAGAGTGTTTTCTGTGGGGGTAGAAAAGAAGGAATTCCAAGGTATCAAAAGTGGCTGATTATACTCATTCCACTATTAGGCACCTAAACAGTCTTTTTCAGAAGGGCTGAGAGCCTCTCAAGGCTGCTGTAGATTCAGGGTAGGTCTTCCAGCAAGAACCTTAATTCTGTACTCTCATGTACATGCTTTGCCGAAATATCATATTGAATGGTGGCTAGCTCTTGGCGTCAGTTTAAAAAAATCTGGAAAAACACAACTTGTCAGGGGCTGAAAACATCAAAAAAGTACTGATTTCCTTCCATTGAATGCTTGGTTCAAACATATTTCAGGTACAAAAAAAGGAAAAAAAAAATAAAAGGGTATTTGATCCCTTTTCCCAAAATTGCCAATAAAATACCACGTGGCAAAAGAGTTGCTAGAGTGGAACCTGTGGTTTCAGAGATTCCCAATTCTAGGGGCTTGCTTTGGTTCAGAAAGAAAATTCATGTGAAAGAGAAATCACTAAAACTTGTCGCCCACAACACATCTTGCTGCTCTTGTTGTTGTTGTTAATTTGCTTTTTCTTTTAAGTCTACCAACCATCAGAACTGTTAGGGGTTTATTTTTAATCCATTAGACCTCATAAAGTCATGCAAGCATGATTTCTTGGACTAAACCAAGCTGTTAACTGGAGAAAATTCAAAGAAGTATCAAGATAAGGATGAATGTGCACCACTTGTAGCTGCACATTCACTTTTCTGACAGCATCTCCAAGAAAACTGATATCAGGGGGAACCCCAGCAGGCTTGACAAATTTCCCCCTATGCCAGAAGTGTTGAAAAGAATTGTGGATAGATAATATTTATTTGGAGAGCGCAAAGAGTTGGGAAAACAATTTAGAAACAGCTGAATACAGATGCACCCTGATGCATAAAACACGTCAAGGCTGTTTAAATTTTGGTTATGGGCAAGAGCCACCTCTAAACTCAGAAATTCAAGTTAGAACCTGAGTGTTGGTGTCATAATGCTAATTTTTATGATCACAAATTATGCTAATGCATTTAAAGCTATCATGAATTCTGCTCAACCTGCAAATGCATAAAAGAGGAAAATTTTCTGCCTAGATAGTATTTAAATTCACTGCAATTTTAGGACATCATCAGGGAAATAGATTTGATGCATATATTTAATTATGTTATCATTCCTATTAATTACTAGAGAAGTAATAAATCTCTGTAACCACACGAGTGGTTCGAAAGTATGAGAAATTAGTTAAAAACCAGGGAAAAAGGAACAAATGAGGCAGCTGGTCAGAACCATGGGATCCAGAAACCATATGGAAGAAATTATAAGGGAAATCTATAGAAGCAATGAGCATAAATGATTTCAAGAGACATCTAAATTGTTTCCGAAGGAAGAGACACAGGGAAGTTGTTAAGAATGAAAGAAAAATAAGGTGGAAAAAAGATCAATCAGAACAGAAATCTGTTGGACAGATGGTACCACTCTGCTCCTAGAATATCTTAATTTCTTAAAATTGAAAATTACAGTCAAAATATAATGCCCCATTCGGTCAGAAGCCTGAATTTAAAAAATAGCATCTCAGCTCTAATTTTAACTTCCTCAAATCCATAGAATCACAAAATGGTTTGGACTGGGAGGGACCATGGGCAGGGACACTTTCCACTAGACCAGAGTGATTCATCTTTCAGTGGCACAACAAATCTGTCTTTGCAAAGTATAAGAATTTATCTTGTTTTGTACTGCAAGGTTTGGTGTCTGGAATCACCAGTGGGTGCCTCAGGTGCCCTGAGCCACCAGGCAGACAACAGAAACTTCCACCACCCCTTTCCACTGCCACACACGGCCACGTCCCCAAGAAATGTCCCATTTTTGAGCCATTTCAGAGAAGTTTAGGGCTCTGGTTATTTACACGAAATGGCAATGAATGGAGCCTGCCTAGCCCCAGGTGTCTTTCTACACCAGCTGCAGCCACATGGTCTGCAGCAACAACACGTGGGTCCAGATGCTGTCTGATTTAAGAGTTCACAGCTGGAAGGGAAAATAATAACCAGTTTGGGCTTTTTCTTAATGTAATGTGCTTCAGTGGGTGCTCAACAGCAAATAAATCACCTGTCCCTCCTGCAGAAGGGATTATTTTGAATGGGGAAGAGCTTGATCTTTCCCTGTGTCCGTCAGCCCTTTGATTTAGGTTTGTTGATGGTGGGTGAAGAGGTTTTCCCTGTCCTTCTGCTGATTTTCCTTTTTGTTTTAAGGCAGCAAGAGGTATCAACAGCGTCTTAAAATTGTACGGGTAAATTATGGGTTGCAGGCCTCCTGAACCAGCTGAGGATGGCTGCTGCAGAGCTGCCACACAGAGCAGGCTCCAGAAATACTCGTGAGGCTCCTCTGTGCACCCCAGGGACCCAGCAAAGGCAAGAGCTTGGATGCCAGATCATCACCCAAAAATGCATCCTGGTGAGTGAGGAGAATTGCCACACATGTCCTTGCACAAGACAAGAAGAGCACAAAGCATCTCCAGCAGAGACCCTTAAATTACCACAGTCTCAGATTTCTGAGTGTTTCTGTTTGAATCCTTCGAGAGTTCCCACACATACAATAACAGGAACTAAGAACAAGACCTTAGAACTAAACCACAAAATATTAGGTGTCCCAAAATGAATTAACTGGCTGCTTGCTTGGGTCCATATTTAGTGACAGGGTTTTTGGGGTGGGTTTTTTTTTTGGGTTTATTTTTTATTATTTGGGGTTTTTTTTACCACTCAGCTTCCCTCGTTGCTGGTGGGAATTTGATAAGCCACCACAAAAAGAAATGAGTGAGTGATTTCAGCTCAAAGACATCTTACCAGTGGGCTACCATCAGTCCAGCGGAAGTCACGCTCAAACATCTTGTCGTTGAGGCCAATCCACTGGTAGTCGTGGCCAATACCTAGGGAACCAGAAGGGTATTTTTATTGACCTTCCCATAAATGGAAGAGAATTCACCAAAGAAAATAATTTGCACGGAATGAATCAGACATCCTGTTCTTAGGATGCTTCTGCTCTTTGTGCTAACGACTGCTTTAGAGGCTCTTTTTCAGCTTTTTGATTTTAATTTGGGATGTGGATAAAAATGCAGATTCTCATCTAACAGGTTTAAACGACCCTGTCTCTTCCCTCCCGATGGTGTCCACCAAAGCAAACAGAATTAGTTTACTACCTGAAAACACATGAGGGGGAGAGAAAAAAAAAATTAAAAAATGTTAAAATCACGTATTTTAATCTACATTTTTCAAGCTTTGGTTAGGCTGAGACCAGTGTTGTCTAGATTGTGCAATGTAACACACAGGAACTATTTCTTTATGCCTAACTAACATGATATGTGGTAGCATTGGCTTGATGTCATATGTACAAAAAACCTTAAGTCTCAAGAAAATAAGTGTTAAAAACTTTCAATGCCAAAACAAAAGTTTCTGTTTTTCTCCTCCCCCAAAAAGGTATTTTCTATTTAACAAATAATAACCTAATAGTGATAAACAAGCTGTTAACCGCAGAAGTAAACATTTATAACACAAAGTGTGCCTTTTAAACATTCTAAAAGAGCGTTTTAAGTTGGAGATGTAAAAGCTGAGTGCTGAGGAGGAGATCTCACCAGCTCTGTACCCTCAGTGACCCTTCTTGCTTAGAGTCACAGAATATCCTGAGTAGGATGGGACCCACGGGGATCACCCAGCCCAGCCCCTGGCCCTGCACAGACCCCCCAACACCCCCACCCTGGGCATCCCTGGCAGCGCTGTCCAAACGCTCCTGGAGCTCTGGCAGCCTCGGGGCCGTGCCCATTCCCTGGGGAGCCTGGATAGTGCCCAGCACCCTCTGGGGGAAGAGCCTTTCCTGATCTCCAGCCTGAGCCTGCCCTGACACAGCTCCAGCCCTGCCCTGGGTGCTGTCCCTGTCCCAGGGAGCAGAGATCAGAGCTGCCCCTCAGGAGGATGTTGGAGACCACAACGGTGTCTGACTTCAGTCTCCTCCAGCTGCACAGGCCAAGTACCCTCAGCTCCTCCCTAAACCCTTCCCGATCTCCATCACCCTCCTTGGGGCACTCTCTGACACCTTCAGATCTCTCTGGTCTTGTGGCACCCGCAAGACGAGGCAGAGGGACGCTGTGGGTACGCACGGTTGACGAAGATCTGCTCCTCGTGGGAGAGGATGCTGGTCAGGTGTGCTCCCTGCAGGCGGCACTCCCGCTCCGCCGTGTCCCACGTGCGCCGGTGCGCGAAGTACTTGTAGCACTGCCCCTGGAACTTGTGCCAGCCGTAGTCACACGTCTCCGTGTCTGCAGCAAACAGACAAAGCACGTCCCTGTCAGTGCACCAAAGCCAGGCACGTCTCTTCTATGCCAGTGGGTTTTCCACGGGGCAAAGCTTTGAGACAAAACCCGTCTGTTAAGGCGTGCAAAAGCAAACGCTCGTCCTTGAGACTTCACCTTCAGGCAGTTCTGTTTACCCAATTTCGGTACACTCTTCCTTGAGACCTGACTTTCAGGCACTGCTGCTTACTCAGTTTCAGCACAAGCTGCGAGAGTATTACTTATCTAGGGAGTGTAATTGTAGTTGGAAGCTTTGTGGGTTTCCGCTGAGCAAGTTAGGCTGAACCTGGGCAATTTCAGGAGGACGTCTCCATCCGTAACCCTGGATGGATGAAGTGCCTGGATGTTGGACTGCAGTGAATCTACATTTCATCAGAGTTTTCTGAACCTGTATGTGGGGATGGGAATTTTTACTTGCAAGGACAAATGGTTCTTCGAGTGACTGTACTAACTGAGGTTTGGAAGACACTGATAACTGAACATTGTGTGAAGGGAAATTATTGCGATTGTTCAGTCCACAGATGCAAAGCCGTACTGCTATGTTTCTGAACTCACGTCTCCAAACCCTCCCCCAAAACCCATGTTCCTTGACAAAGTCAACTTTAGGCATCAATTTGTCAGGAAGTTTGCGAAGCTGAAACACAAAAGTAATGAAATTGCATGTTGTCTGTGCTTGTAAGAGGCATGGTGCTGATAAGAATGCATCACAGAAAGAATTCACACCAGCTACTGTATCTTTTCAACCCAAAGACAAATAAACTCAAGCCTTGGAACAGGAACAACCCATGGATTTGACGTTAGTTATTTTGTCAAGGTTAGGCAGCTGTAAACAGAATGCATGTCAAAAAACAACAGAGTTTCTGTTCCAAGCTTCCTTCTGCAGGGATGAATCACAGAAAAAAAATCATCATTAATGAGATGGGCAGAACAAAAGTGATGTCTGAATGCGTCTGAGCTGTGCTTGAGGATGGGAAGGACTTGCCAGTGATAAGAGGGAGTTTTGGGGAGGAGTGGGAGAAACAACAGGGGAAACGCAGAGAGTTTTGAGCCATAACAGATGCAATGGCATCATAGAGGACATTTCAGCACAAGATTATAGCGTGTTTCAGCCACAGCTATCTCAGCTCGGGGTGGCTTACGCTGAGGGGCCTCAGTGGCAGGAAGCTGAGGAACAGAAACACGAGGCCTGGACTTCCCTGCCCCACCCACCCAACAGGAATCTGCCACTTCCCACCAAGTTTTATCAATCCCCCGAGCAAAACTGCGTCTGAAGCCAACTGTTCCGGCCTTTCCAGAGTTGTGGAGGTGCTCTGGGCTGAGAACTGGATTTCTCATTTTCATTAAGTCACTGTAGTCAGTGGCAATAGCAATGCTTTGGCCAGAAGGGGTCTTCTTAGATTAGTACAGGAACAGCCAAATATTGCAGAATATGCCAAGGGCTGACGACTGCAAATACCTTAACTTGGTGATTACTTAGGTTGGATCTGCTACCACCTAAAAAACAACTGTGAAATAGTTTTTCACAGCACAGAGCTGGTTCTTAATTCACAGCAGGAAGAGGCCATTTCCATCCTGATGCACCAAAGTGTCTATTTTTTAAAAAAACGGTTTAAATCCCTCATGACACAAACTAGATTTTACTGTACATAAATGGATTTGAAAGTGCAAACGTGTCACATCAGAGGCTTATCAGAATTTCTCTGACACTAATAATGTAGTCATTGTCTTAGGAGTCTATTATCAAAATATTTTCCCAAAAGTCATCTTTTACTGACATAAATCTACCAAATGCAAAGGCATAAAACAGCTTACACTGATTATCTCCCTTCTATTTCCAGGAAGTTGAACTGTAGAAAACTGTTTCTGCCTTGAGTCATCCCAGCTACGAATAAAGGAATGTAATCTATCTAACCAAATTGTTAGTTTTTTTATCTTTCCCTCTTGTATTCTGTGTGAGGTGCAGGCTGCAGACACAGCTTTAATCTCTGGCATCTAGGTAATTTTTAAAGTTTAGTCTGCCTTGGGCTTTCTAGAACATTTGTTTAACCACACTAACAGACCTATGTCCTTTGCAAAGGCACTTAAGATTTTGTTATTTATCTTGTTCAGGGACTCCTTTGTCCCACAGGAAACAAGTCAGATAATATTAAGGAACTGAGAAAAACGTGGCCAGAGAGGATTTCCAGGCTATTCTAATCAAGCCTTCCTTGGCCTTTGCTAGGGAAGAAGTGAAGGGTTTAAGAGAAGATCTGCTGAAAGGCACACTGGGGAGGCAAAGAGGCTTGAAAACACAAAACTGGGAGGAGTGCTTTCACAAAATGAGATAGAATTGCTTGAGCATGATTCATAAATAATACAATTTCTCTTCTCAGGGTAAAAGGTGCCAAACAGTGACAAAGGTAAAAGTTAAGTAACTTGTGCACCTGTGTATATCCCAAATCTTAAAAAAAACCACCCCAAAACAAAACAAAACAAAACAAAACAAAAAAAGACAGAACAGATAGCTATAAAATACGTTATGTTTTTAGATGGTGGAAAAGAGGATTTTTTTGTTTGGGGTTGGGGGAGTGTTTGGGGATTCTGGGGTTGTTTTTTAGAAGATTTTGCTTTTAGTGTTTGTGTTGTTGGCATTTTCAGGAGTTGTTTTTGGTTGTTTTTAATAGAAGAGATTGATAAGAAGAGGGAAAAAACGAATCGGGAAAGGAAGATCCAAGATGGTAGAGGATGAAAAATGTGAACCAGGCAAGTAAAAGTGTGGGGACAGTTTCACCTCTGCAGTGCCTTGTGCTCAGTGTGCCTCCTTTACTCAATGAAGAAAGCTGAAAGGGCAACACAAAGGTAAAAGGGTTCCATATGGGTATAAATTTTTAGTGCCTTTACTGAACCACTAGACACTAATTGCAGGTGGCTGTAAATTTTCTGACCCAACCACAGTGAGCAGAGTAGGTGCAGGCACTTATTGAATGCAATACTTCCCATTCATTGTGTACCCAAACACACATTTCTGTAACCTTACTCCAGCATGTGATGGAAAGACTGAAACACTGCTCACCATATTTGTGGTGTTTTAAAACTCATCTAGGATTTATGACAATTTACAGGAGTTTTCAGTGCTGTGTGCAAGGAGTTGCTCTCACAGCTTCTGTTCTCTGTAACTGCAGTTGAACATGTGTAACAACATCCCTAAATACTGCATTAAAAAAAGAGTTCTCTGTAGGTTTGATACATAAATAGGTACTGCTTTTTCAATAGCTGCTGACAAGAGGTCCCTTGTCTTTAAAGAAATTCCAGAAGAGGCTTAGAGGAAATAAAGACTGGCACAGGTACCAGAACGTAATGAGAGTCTTACTCAGCTGTGAATTTTATCAGTGACTCTCTGCCTTCAGCTAATGAGGAAATGCTGGAGGCACTTAGCCCACACATCTTGAGGAGAGACCCATTTCTCTAGTAAATATCCAAAATAATCCCTTTTCAGCTGATAGACATCAGTAAGAGACCATCTGTCTTCAGAAAGTATCTTTTCCCTCAGCCCCTCTCAACTACTTCAACCCCAACCAACGAAACAAAGTGAATTAAATGAGATTGGAGTAATCACAGACATTGAAACAATGAACTTGGGTTATAACAAAACATGGCTCCTGATAGGATGGTTAAAACCACAGGTCTTTTGTTTTTAGAACCTGGAAGGGAACAGCTGGTTGAATTATCCCAAGGAGGCGCATCCTGTTACAAACACATGTGTGCCGTTTTTGCACACATGTCCAGCTGCAAGGAAGCCAAACCTTGAGTTTAAAACACTCCTTGAGAGCAGGTAGACACCAGCTAGGGCAGCAAAAGGAGAAAAAGAAAAGGAAACTCTAGCCAGCCGAGGAAGGAAGAGGAAAATCCACAGAGGTGCTCATCCAGTTCTCATAAAGAGAATTCACCCATAAAACTGAGGTTCAAATTGCAAGTCTCTACCATTTCCTGAGAGCTGTCGTAGGGGCCTTTCACAGAGGGATGACAATGGAAAGACTCATGGCTCTCCCAGAATAAAACTCACACCAAGATTTACTGCAGCCTGCAGTCACTCTTTGAAAAAGTGTTTTGGGGATATTTATGAATTTTAAGGGACGATGTTCAAATGTCAGCAAGTGACAAGTAGAATATGCATCTTTCCTTTAAAAAGATACAGGTGCTGGGCAAAATAAGGTATTATCCCTTTTAATTTCACCTGCACTAGAAGTGGTGCTATCTTAACTGAGCTAACAATCTAGTTTAAAAGCAACTTTTCAAGGAACTTTCAGCTGCACTATTTCTAGCATCAAATGCAGCTCTCTTCAGGAAGATGTTCCCGGGCTCAGATTGCTGAACTCTTTCCACCTGGCAAGAGGAAGGGCTGTCAGGGAGCCAGTTCCAGCTCCCTGAGTCTCAGGACTGATTTGCCTCAGCCTGGATTAGATCACCCAGAAGGTTCCTTTAACTTCACCACTGCCAGAGCTCCCTGACGTGCAGCTGTGCTGTCCCCCGGTCACATCCCCTCCAGATGCTGACACAAGCCTGATACCCCTGTCGCAGATCCCTTAGTCCAGAGCAGTCCCACGAGGGCATTTGGGTGAAATTCTGAGCTCTGTATTTTTTTTCTGCACCAGTGTAGTGGGTGCAGCTGTGGTGATCTCCTACTCTGAGCTTCATTTCCAAAGGCAGCGAATGCTCCCTGCTTCCATTCCCTCCCACGGCATTTTGAATGCTCAGCACTATGCCTAAGAAATCCCTNAAAAAAAAAAAAGAAGTAATGAAATATAATCTCGGTGTGCTGAGCTCCACCTTTCCTGTGGCACTGAGGTGCACATTCTGTCGTCCTGGCTGGTCTTTAAATCTAGTGAGGTCAGGGCTGATGCCTTGAAATAAAGCCTGCTTGCCAGACAACCATGTCTGAATCGCCAACACAGTTTTATTTTGTCTGGTGGAGTGGAAATTTGGCACTAAAACCTTTTCCCAAGTCCCAAACCACTGCAGGACTTTAAGTGGAGGAAATTTAAATTCCAAAGCTGAGAGAGCACAGCTCTGGTTCTGATTGACAAACTAGGAAATGTTCCCATTAACCACCTAAAATGCACTCTCAGGTTGGTCATAAAAACCAGCTTAAAGCTACCATGGCACTCAGAGCCACTCACTGCTATGGATTTGCTGGAATGAAGGGCAGGAGGAAGGGAGTGGGAACATTTATTTCTTTTGGTGTGAAAAGACCATCAATTTTTACTTTGGGAGACAAGATTCAGAACACCTTCTCAAGTTACAAGGTTAGCCAGACTGCTGAAAAGGTTAAACAGTGAAAATGCTGGAACTTATCAGCTCTGTGATTTTTCATCTCTAACAAAAAAAATCTATATAGGTTGAGCTGGAAGAGTTTGCAAACCGCTCTTCACCGAAGCTGAGAAACAAACATGAAAATACACAATATTAATTAAGCAAATCCAAAGGTTTAGTTCATTCACCTGTGACCAAAATCATTCAGCTGAAGAAAAAGGAAAAAAAACAATTCATAAGATTTAGCAAGTACACTTTAATACACCATTTCTTTTTCCCACGGAAATGCCTTCATTAATTTTATTGACAGAACAAATGTTGCTATCCTATTCCTCCTCCCACATATTGAGTAAGCATCTTGCACTGTAAATGTTTCCCGTAAATGCAGTGGGATTTCTTGCAGGCAATTTTCTGACAGCTACGGGCACTTGGCTTTTCAATCTTATTTCACTTCTCCAGCTTAGAAAGCCCTTTACAATCTCCTTGTAGTGATAATCCTGCACCTACTTTTCCTAAAATAATCCCTGAACAAATAATTTCAAAAACTGTGGGATGAAGTTGTCAAAACTGTGGTCCCTAGTGGATGAATATATAATCTGTTTTATTCATTAAACTATTTCTACATGTCACTGCTGCTTTCTGGAGGTGATGGGTTCTGATATGTCTTTTACACTACATGTAATTTTTAAGAGAGAAATTCAGCCAGAAAGTAACTATGCATCCCACTCATTAAGCATCACTACAGTAATGAGAGAGCCTCATTGTGTGCCTTCCCAGCAGTTTGCAAGCCAACCGAAGCAAGCAGGCTTGGAGCCACCTGAAAACTTGCTGAAAAGCAACACCTGAGAGCTGTTTTGACACAGAAATTGCCTGATATATTAGGTTATATTGGGTACATGGCACCATGGCTTCCACTCAGGTTAGCACGTGGATAGGGCTTGTGCAAAATGAGAGATGGGGAAAAACCCTGAGCCACAAGTCAGGGAAGTCTAACAAAAATTAGGAGCCCTCCTCACCACTGGTGACTTCCCGCAGATTTTTGTCAGTTTCTTCCACCTTCTCATTTGTAGGAGGCTTTGCCCCGTTACTCCAGAGGGGTGTTGGGATGGAAATGGGTGTCCAGGAGCACAGGTTAGGGAACAGCCCTTACCTTGTTCACAGAGAGCCCCAACGTAGCTGGGCAGGCAGAGGCAGGTGAAGGTGTTGAGGCCGTCAATGCACGTGGCTCCGTTCCGACACGGGTTGGACTGGCACTCATCGATATCTGCAGCACAACATAGAAGCAGTTTTATTACCCACCCAGCTCCCAGGAGGGGAATGTTCTGCAGCCTTAGTCACACTGCTGACTGGGACCAGTTCAGAGCAGAAGAATGAAGTATTGCAAAAGATCCCAGTGGTCACTGTGTGGGCGAGAAAGAGGAATGCCATGCAGCGTGCAGCCTTCTCCTGGGGGAAAATTTGACCTGTGTGTGTGACCCTGGCACAACAAAAATTCCCATTAGCCACCAGGGACCTCGAATATCATCAAGAAACTCAAATATTGGAACTCTTATCATGTAGCTTTAAACAGACTGCTAATTTCAATCTTCAGAGCAGCAGGCCCTGGCATCTTATTGGTTTGCATTTCTCATTTCTTTCTTTTCTAATCTTATCAAGAGAAGGACAAAACATCATAGCACTCATGGTCTTGAACAGTAAACAAATAACATATCTGCCCCTGCCTCCTCTAGCTGCTAAAATACCTTGTCTTCATGTTTTAAATTGGAGCAAAAGTTCATTTTATATAATTATTTTCAGCACAGGTTGCTTTTGCACAGGTTATAAGCTAGTACGTGTCTTCATAAAGATGATACGATGTTTCCTAATGAGTGCTGTTCCTCTGAGACAATCCCAGCTTAAACTTCAATGCAGATTTTGCAAACATCTCCATCCAAAAATGAACTGCTGGTAGTCGTTCACTCATTAAAATATAAGAAAGAAGCTGGACTTATCTACAAACAACTAGAAATAATTGCTGCATCATGTGGAAGGCTTTCTAAAAATATGTTTCTATTTTAAAATATGCTCTGATCAAATTTTATGCTAGGTCTTACTTGTTCCAGTCATTTTATCATACTCTGGCTGGCTTTCTGGAAGGAAAAGTTGGTTATTCTGAACTGTACAGGTGAGTCTCTTGAAATCTACAGTCACAGGAAGTGCAAAGATGTCACAGGCAGCTGGAAGAGGTTTCTCAGCTAGAATTTTTACCAAAATACTCGTTTATACCAAAGATGCATATGATTATGATAATATTTAAAATTTCCTGCAAAAGTTTTCAGGTTTTTGTTCAGTGCTCAGCTTCCCAGTCACATTTGGGATTGGTTTATTTTACCAGCCTTTCAAATAACTATGAGAAGCTCCTAGGGAACTATCCCAAATATTAATATCTATTTTGTTTTATTTGGTGTGTTTTGGAATTCAACGCTGTGAGTTCCAGCTCCTGCAGTTCATTTACAGTTCCTTTAACCCCTGTGCTCAAGTGCACACATCTGTGCACTTTATGGGGAGAGAGAAAATGGGAGAGAAGATGGGGAACTCTCCATTGAATTGTCCTGAAGTAGGGCCTCTGTGTAGAATTTTGCAAATGTCCATGCAGCCTTCCATTTCAAAGCACACCAGATCTCATATACAAGAGCTTTAAACCTGAGTTAATCAGCACCCAGATGGCACAAGTTTACCTAATTCACACTGCTCCCCGTTGAAACCTGGCAGACAGGTACAGATGTAGAAGGAACCACGAGGGTAGCAGGTACCACCATTGAGGCAGGGGTTGCTCTTGCATGGATCTTGGCCTGTTAAACAAGTAGAAAACGGAATTTGACTCCCTAGTTTCAAGGAAATGGTGTATTTTTAATTTTTGGGAGAAAAAAGAAAAGTCTTTCTTCACTGCTGCATTGTTGGTGCAGACTTTACTGTAGCTACAGAAACTCTATTAACATACTCAGCTACTGAAAATAAGATTTATAAAACAGTAAAGCTTGTCTTCAGGCATCACTACTCTCAACTTTAACAACAATATGGCATTTACTACAAACCAATGTAAATTACTCTCATAATTACATTTTTTTCACAGCAGTTTGTACTATATTTGGCAGTCATGATACTCTGCTGAGGATTTAGTTTGCATGACATGACAATTAATTATAGCTGAAAACAGTTAAACATATGCAAAATGAATGGAAAAATGCTTTTTTCTTGAACAGGGTTAGTTTATGCAGAATGACAGGGTACACAGAACATACTGACTGGCTGCTGTTGTTTGGCTCCCTCATATTTAATCAGTCAATGCCCACAAAGTCTTATTTCTTTTCTCACATGTGTATTTCCCACCTGCCTTTCTTAAAAATACATTTAAAGACTATAAACAAAGGCACTGAATACATTTGTAACTGGACTAAACATTAAGATGAAAACTTACCTGCTGTGAAATCCTCAGTTGTTACGGGAGTTAGCTTTTAAATACCATTTCCTTGAAGAGGTTTATGACTTCCAGTGATGTTTATTTCCACTGAGTTTAGATACCTGGGTATTTGCATTTGATTTCATGCTTAGGAGCACTCACTCACACAAACAAGTACACACCAAACCATTTCTAAGAGCTAGTTTCTCAGAGAGAGAAGGAAATCCTGAAGACAGTCCTTGTGGGATGCAAAAATAACGCCCTGCCTTTGAAAACTTACAAAATGTATAAGAGAGTTCTGTAAATCAGACACTTGAGAAAAATTAAGATTTTTGATCACATTTTCCCAAAACAATCTGACTACAATTTACGAAAAAAAAAAAGGTAAGAATATCTATTTTACTCTTGCAAATTAGACATTCAAAGTGTTCTTAATGCCAGGTTCCCTATCTAGGTGTGGGGATGCAGAAGGTCCAGCTGAAAGCCTCCAGAAGGAAATCCTGTGTACATAGGTTTAGGATTGTAATCAAGTAATTAAGGATTTCACCTTGGAGGTTTCGGAAAGGATCTGATCCCATCCATTCAATAGGGTGCTTGTTTTAGGACTGCTTCACTGAAAGTCACAAGTGTGGGCTCTGCTAAGAACCTTAACGATGTTTTTGTCTGTTTGCTGTTTGTTCTCCTACAGACTGGATAATTGCCCAGTAAACATTTTCAAATCGACAGCTAGCTGGATTATCTGAGAAAAAATAATAGAAAACCCTACAAAATCAGGCCAGTTCAGTTCTTTCCTCAGCTGTACCTAGACAAAATATGAATTGAAGTGACACTACTGGCATCACCCATGTATTTGATGAAATGGTGCCCAATAACCATCATGGGGAAAAAAAATACTGTGCCAAATGACATCTAACAAAAGGTTTTGTAATTTTTAAGAGACAGACACTGTATCAACCAATCAAAGCTACAGATAGGCTGAAAACAATGTCTTGGTTTCCTCTTGTGTGAAAAGTTATCTTGTAGGTCAAGAGAAGCTCATCTTTATAGAAAATTCTGATCCTAAAATGTGCACTGTTGCTAAGTCAACTGCAAGATGTTAGGAACAACCCTAGCTATAAACCAACTGTGTAAGAACTGTCACCACGCTCACAAGAAAAGCCATCAGATAAAAACATCTGTTGGAGATTGGCAAATGAAATTACTCCAGCTGAATTCCCTACCACAGCCAATGTTACCTCCCTGTCTTTTAGAACTGGCTGGTTACCTCCAGTCTGATCCAGAGCTCCACGATGCAAACACCGATGGAAAGTCACTGGGCTTGGGTTTTTTGGCACCCCCCCATCCTCCTCCACCTTGTAGGGGTCACAACCAGGCCGATTTCTCAGCTGGAGGGTGACGAGGTCCGTTGTCATTTCACGCGGAGCTCTGGTTGTCACACCTCTTACCAGAGCTCGGGCAACACCTTCAACAAGTACCACAACACACATAACACGACAGGGATCACAGTTGGGAAGTTACCTGGAATTTGCATTGCTGTGCCTTCAACTGAACCCACACTGGTGCCAATCACGAAATCTGATCCGTTTGTGACTTCCGGAAGGGAAAATGTCGACGTTATGGCTTCCACAGTGCTTGGCTCCTCAGAGCTCGGTGTTGATGGCTCGTTTTGGTAGGGACTGTTTCCAGGGGCAATGCTGTTTGTTGCAATGTTAGAAGAGATGGTTGTGATCTCCCCCTGGCCAAACAAAGCCGATTGTGTTTCTGTGCCTACCTCTAAAAGCTGGGGAGATGAGGTTAGCATTGTGACTGCTTCCTGGCCAGGTTTAAATCCTTCACTTTCGATGCTGTTGGGTGAGTCTGAAACAGCTGTGGACACAAGCCAGGGGTTTTGTCTCTCAGTACTCCTGTCTTCCTCTTGGCGGGGGTTATTCACTCTCCCTGAGGATGCAACGACTTTTGTTGTGCTGACTTTCGGAACATCTGTGCTCGCTCTTTCTCCAAAATTCAGAAAAGCAGTAGGCAAGACATGTATTGTTGGAGAATCTCCAGAAACAGCAGCTTCTTCCTCACCAGCTAAATCAGTTACAGGGATTTCTGTCTGCTCTGGCCCGCCTGTTAGAAGCCTACCAGAGTGAGGAGTGCTTTCCGTGCTTGTGCTGTCTGAAACAGGCTCGGGAGAAAGCTCCAGCAGGGAAGGCTCTGTTGTGTCAAGAAGGTCAGTAGTGGGTGGTTTATATGTTGCTGTAATATCAGAGCTAACCTCTTTGAAGATTCCTCCTGATGAATGATTGGACTGATGTGAATACCTTGATGATGATGATGATGATGGTGATGATGATGGTGATGAGGGTGATGATGATGGTGATGATGATGATGACGATGATGTGCTCATGATGATTACCTCAGGGTACTCAGATACTCCGTCTATTACATGAACAGTTACTGAGGATTTAGGAGTTTGAGGAACAGAATAAAAACTCACTGGATCTGTTTCCTCATACTCTGCTGATGCTGATTTTGTGTTCGTGTACACCGTGGGACGATTCCCTGCACTCATGGTAGGTGACATAGTTGTCAGCTGGGATGTAGGCTGTGTGGTGACAACACCTAACTCAAGCTTGCCAGTTGTCAAAGCCTCTTCTGGCTCACCAGTTTCAAACGTTGTAAGAGAAGGAACCATGGGTTTATTATCAGCCAGTTCTTCTTGGCCCATCCCAGAAAAGCCAGAGACTGTTTCACTTTGATCTGCTATTACTTGGTTGTTTGCTGAAGTACTTGGCTCGTAGGTGTCTTCTGTGGGGCTGGTTACAACGGGTTTAGACTCATGAGGCACCTGAGGGCTTGCCAGAGATGGCACTGTAGGAAGGAAAATGCCCAGTTCAGAGGGTTCAGTGGTGGTGAGGGTTTCTGTGGCAAAAGTCATGTCATTCCCTGAACCCAATTCCATGTCATCTGAGGTTGGTCTGTGCCCAGAAGTCACCAACTCTCTGCTTGGTGGACTGGAAGTAGTCAGAGGAAGACTATCACCAGATCCAAGTGTCTTTTCTTTGGCTATGGAAAACTTGGGAGTGGAATGATATTTCTCCCCTTCAGCTGTCGTGCTATCATCATAGCCATATGTTGATTGTGTAACATGATTTGGCATTGTCTGCACACTTATTATATCCTCAGGCATTGACTTTGAGTGATCCATGTCTATAATAGTTGTTTCTTCTGGTGGGGTTTGCAGTCGTTCTTCAATCAGGGTAATATCACCATAAACAGAAACGTTCAATATAACATTTTTTTTGTCATCAATCATGGGAATAATTTTTTCATATAACCCAGTGTCGCTTGTTAGTTCTTCTGATGAAGTTGTCTTTGGATGAACAGCAGATGGATTTCCCACAACCTCTGTTTCTTCTGTAAAAAGGGAGGCTAGTCCTGTGATCGCAGTCTGTGATCCATCTGTCGGTGCCTCTGTGGTCATGACTTCGGAATAGACACGTCCAGGAACACTAGATGAAACATTTAGTTCTACTTTGGATACAGTGGGTATTGAGAAATGAGTAAACATATCAGGGGAAGATGAATCTGAAACACCAGCCCAGCCAGATCCTTCCCCAGAGCTCTCAGGTAACACTCTGCCTGGCATTCTTGTTGATGTTACAGGAGATTCCTCTGTTTCAGGATCGGGAGTTCCACTCAGTATAACAGATACAGGAGTTGTGCCACCTTTAATGAGAAAATGTGAATTTTCCTCTTGAGAAATAGCTTTAGAAGTGGCTGTTGTCTTGTCTGTTTCATTTTCTCCTCTCCTATAGTCAGTTTCCTTGTCCTGAGGCTCTTCATTTGCAACAAAATAATGCGTGGTGTCTTCAACCTCTTTAGAGATTAAGGTCTTGGAGCTGTCTTCTGCTAAAGCTGGGGAACTGAGGAACGTGGAGGTGGGGAATTGGTCTCCAGTTTCTGGCTGCAGCTCGGCTACAGCACTTGTGAGTTCTTCATTAACTTCAACAGTTGCTGGAGTGCTTCCTCTTTCAAAGTCTTGTGTCTTGTCAGTGGAAAGTTCAGGTCCCATATTTGCAGGTTGGGAAGCTGGAGGACTTGAGGTAGTCTTGATCTCCTTGACAATAAATGGCACTACAGAAGGAAGAACGGCAAGGTCATCTCCCGACCCCTGTCCTGAAAACAATGGATCACCAATGAGCTCCTTATTTGACAGTTTACCTTCCGTAGGTGTCAGGAATGTTCTGGGAATATCTTTTGTAGGGACAATGTTTTGCACCAGCTCCTCCTCTTGCTCTATAACTGTGACTGGAGAGCTTATGAATGTCCTCTCAATTGCTACAGGCTCAGTTACTTTGTCATCATTAAATGGCAAAAGTATTTTTTTAACAGGTTCGGTTTCTAATTCTTTTTCTTCCAAATATGGACTGAGAGTCGGAAAATATAAATATCCCGGGTGTTCATGGCTAGCCTGTGTACTTCTAAAGAACAGGTCTGTTGTTGTTTCTTCGGAAGATTCCAAAGCTTCTGGTGAAATTTCACTTGGCCTCTCTTCCCCAGAATGTATCTCTTCCATCAGAGGAATCTTCGTAGAAAAAGTTCTCAGTGCCAGCTCATCAACGGTTTTCTCTTCAGTTCTCATGTCCCATGCAGTCCCCACCGAGGTCACCTCGTGTTCAGAACTCGTGACCGGCTCATCAGTGTCCGTAGTGAAGGCAAGATCCAGAGGTGATGTGCTGACCGATTGTCTGTCATCCTTCTCCCACGTTCCTGGTCTCCCAGTAGGGCCAACTGCTGTTTTTGCAAATGATCCAGTGGACGTGTCTGGTTCTCCAGATCCCTGGTCAGTAATTGAGAAATGACCTCCAAATATTTCTTCAGTAGGTCCATTAGACATAAGTTTTGTGGTGCTGCTGTCATCTTTGATTTCTTCTCCAGAGCCATGCTCAATCAGGAAAATCTTGCCCAATGAGACTGTTGAAGAACCAACTTTTGCATCTTTGCTTTCTGTAGGTTCAGCTACTGCTTTTATACTGCCAGTACCATGTGTCACCACATCCTGGTGAGGGTTGTTACTGACCACTGCTCCTGGGGATGATGTGGCCTCACCTGTTTCTGAATCTCCAGTTTCAATTCCTGGTGCAATGTGAGATGTTATCTCTCTTACAGAACCAGATTTTATGTCAGAAGGAGCTGTGTAGGTTGGTTCTGTTTCCTTGTTTGGTTCTCCTGGGTTTTTTGTGCTAAACGTATCCAGGGACATCTGACTTTCTACTCCAGACCCCTCTGTGAGGCTCTCTGACCCAGTACTCAAAACAGTTACTGCAGATTCATCTGTTCTTGAATGTTTCTCATATTCTGTTGTTGCATCCTTCAGTGAAGCATCATCTGTGCTATGAACTTTTCCTTCATACCTTTCTGTTTGTGTTTCAGTGACAGGCCTTAACGGAACCGAAGTCAAAGTGGCAGACTCAATGATAAAATCGATGTCTCCAGAACCTGGATCAATAAATGGGGAGCCAATACTTACCACTTTGCTTGTGGGACCCCCTGAAAATATGTCTGCTGGCTCTTCTGCTGATCCTTCATTTACAAAAAGCTTCTTCTCTCTCAAGAGAGGAATGGTGGTGACCTTTTTGATTTCAGAACTTATGGTACCTGGCACTGTTTTTCTGAGTGGCTCTTGACTTACAGTTCTGACTTCACTCGTAGTGCTCCCAAGTTCACTGAAATCCAAATTTTCCTCTGCAGCAGTAGCTGAATTTTGGCGACCTGAATAAACAGTGGTCTGTATTTCTTTTTCATCATCAATTCCCTTTTCAGTTACAAGAGAGCCAGCAAATACTTTTTCCATAATGAGCTCAGACACAGAGTTGGTGGCAACAGTTACTTCAGGACTTTGATCAAAAGCAGAATAAGGAGTACTTATAGCTCTGGACAAAGCAGAGGTGATTCCTGAATCAGTTACAGAAAATTCTGTCTGCAATGCTGTGCTGGAGCCCAAGGAAATGTCTTGCATTGAAAGTGTTTCTGTTACTGCTATTTCCTCTGTCACAGCTGAAGTTACAGTGATGCTATCTTTTACATCTCCAGAGCCTTCCAGAACCATAAAAGCAGCAGCACTCATCTCGGGCTTTGCCGTATGACTTGTTTCCAGAATATTTTCAACAGGGGAATTTGCATTAAGTTTAATAGTTGTTTTATAATGGTCTCCTGGAGCAGGGGTTGGCTCCTCTGGAATAAGGTCAGTTACACCTTCATCTACTGTAGCAGGAATGAAAACTGCCTCTAGAGAAGCAGTTACAGCAGAACTTTCCACAGTAAATCCATCAGGAGAAGATGTAATACCAGAATTTTTTTCATCCTCTTTCCTTTCTTTCACCATTTCTAAGACTGAAGTGGACAGATCAGATTCGGTGGAGCCATCTCCGGAGGATTCACTAGAAATCAAAAGCAGGTTTTTGCTATCTTTAGTAGAGCTCTCCTCAGTTCCCGGCCATGTCATGGTGTCTCTGTTGTTTTTCAGAGACTGCTCGTGTGAAGGCGTGGTGGCTATTGATTTATCTGTTGTAACAACTTCAGACTCCCCACTGTAGACAGGTTCTAACATTGCAGCCCCTGATGTTGGTTGTGTAACCTCAAATGCCCCCATTACTTCTCCAGCTTTGCTTGGTTGCATAGTACCAGAAGCTTCAGATTCATTTATTATAAACGTGTTTGTTTCATTGATTTGAGAAAAGGTCACGTTTTTGGAATGTGCGACGCTTTCAATTTGGTCACTCCTCGCTTCCTCAGCTTTTGTGCTTTTAGGTGCACTCGTAACTTGTTGCTTCCCATTGATGAACTGCAAAGCTGGAGGAGTTGTAACATCAGTAGTATTTTCACAGTCTTCATCTTCTTCAAACTCTGGATAGTTTGGAAAGAAAGGATCCAATATTATATATTCAGACGAATCCTGCACAGAGTCTGAAGTACAGGGTTCGGTCTGAGCTGACTCTGCATCAATGTGGGTTTCATCTATTGCAGGAGGAAGCATGTGGCGATTGAACAGATCCAAAAATTCATTCACCGGGTGATCTGCAAGAAAAAGAGAGCCTTTCATAATCCCTAAGTGGCAGTAGACACATGAAGTACAAGCAATCCATTGGAGAAAAAAAAAAAACCAAAACCAAAAAAGGCAAAACTCAGTAATTTGTTGTAAATTCAGTGTGTTCTTCTACTGACACAAAGTTAAACTCTGCCATGGTGTGTGACTTTCTGCATATTGAACACATTGATTATTCAGTACGGTTGATTTCCACATGTCCTTGGTCCCAAACCCACGCCTGAGTTACCTTCTCCTACACTTTTTGGCAAAGATGAGGAATGGACAAGATGAAAACCATTTCTCAGACCAACCTGCTGCAACTGCTTCCACGGATTTAGACACTAGCTAACCTTTACCAATAACTGAACTGAGACAAAGCTAAGCAAGGCAAAGTCTAAAATAAAATAAGATATATAAAAACTCCCTCTGCATCTCCATTTTTCTTTAGTGTACAGTAATTCAAATTACTAGGAACACCGTAACATCTACATCATTCTACTCACTACACTTGGACCCTAGGTCAGTGAATAAAGTCTTGCTTTGCAAAGTTGTTGCTATTTTGAATTTTAAAACATTATGCAGCAAATAAGAAAAAAATATCACGGATTCAAAAGTCAACTCCCACTCAGACAGTAACATCACTGAAGTGCAGTAATTTTCTTCTGTTTACCACTCACTGAATTATTTACACACTCCCACAGGTTGCAAACCTCTCACAGTTTTTTTCTAGGTGGCTGGGGAGATAAAAAGGAAGAAAGAAGATCTAAGAAGGCAAGACTTTAGCTGCAGAAAGCCTCCTGAATTCCTCCAAGATTTATGACCCCAGATTCCATAGACACTTCTTAAATTTGCCCTTTCAGCACAAACATTACTTCAAACCTTGTGTTCCAGACAATAGAAGCTATCCTAATTAAAACAAAACCTAAAAAAAAAAAAAAAAAAAGGATACAACAGACTCAGAAAAAAAAGCCATATTTCAAGCTTGGACAACTGACTTGAAATTGGAAACCTTGCTGAAATCCTATTCCATGAGTGTTTCTTTCTTCTGGATCTATGTTTATGACCATTTTGCCCAGAGAGGATTACTTTCTTTGCTGGTCCAAACTGGTACGGCCAGTGGAGCTTTGTCCACATCCAATTAACAGGACTCCTGCCTTACAGCACTGTCAGCAACAATTGCTTCCCAAAAAATATCTGCAGTATGCAACAGAGCTCCATTTTTAAAGCAAATCTTCCTCACTAAAACTATCCACAAGATGTAAAACAATGAGGACCTGAGGTTAAGCACTTCATCAATTTGAAGTAATTTCCCTACCTGTGAAGATCATTTAACCTCTGTGACTACTGAGTCCTCAGAGTCATCAGGTGATCATTCCGGAAAAGAATGTATTCAATCAAATTAAACTGACACAGAGCACTACGAAAGGTTTGTGATTCTTTGTCCGGGGCTGGCTTTTGTGTGCAAATTGACTTCAATTTGGTTTTGAAAAGGTCATTGCAACTCCACTGAGATTTAATGTTCTAATATCTCACGCTGTGTTTACAGCTAAACTCATGAAGTATTACTGGATCTTAGCTTTGCTAAAGCTCCAGCTGAAGAACACAGAGAATAAATCACCTTCAGCGTTGTTTATTTCAACTACAGTGTCAAGTTTGTACAGCACCAAGCTGGGTGCTCCCAGTGCAACAAAACAAAGGTTGTTTTTAACCTCGATTCTGCTTGGCTGTTGTACATTGCCCAGAGAAGCCTGGTGTTTAGCCTGTGCTATGACATCTCTGTTAGATGACTACGGAACTGAGATTTCTTCTCTCTCCCTCACGTGTGCTTGTTGGGAGTTATTTTATGCAATGCTTGCAAAGAATGAATATTTTTCTCCAGTAAATTAGAAATATTTAGAAAGGCTGCCCAATGCCACAGAAGAATAAAGTTTCTGCAACCATTTATTTGAGCTTTCCCAGATCTCCCTTTCAAATTTTGTGGAATTTGGTAATCTCTCCAAGACTGGCAGTGTGACTTTGAGGAGCATGTCTAATAACAACCCTTTCAGGATCCACGAATTTCAGCTAAAGGCCACCCTGGACATACTGAGAAACGACGTTTTCATAAAAACAGAAGCTTCAGCTGAGACAGAATTTCACACCTTCCTTTCAAATCTGTGCATGCAAAAACCCATGGGAATTCAGTCAGTGAGAGAGGAATGCCAAGACAGAGCTGATAGGGAGCTCTGAGAGTTTCCCGTTCTCGGTAAATTCACTATAAAATAACTGCAGCCCCACACAGAACCAGAGAACCATGCACAGAAATGTGCATGGCCAGGAAAGATGCTGTGTGAACTGCTGAAGGAGGGATGTGTATAAACAGCCTGGTGTATTAGACTGGTGTGCCATAAAGATTAATTATGATTTCCTACGCAGCAATTAAGACTGTGCGACAAAGCGTGCAGCTTTGCACAGAAACTGTACATTAAAAAAAATAAAATCATAAAGCCTGGATGGGACTGGATGGGCTGTAATTTGTAGGAGGGCACCGTGACTAACAAGTTCTGACCAACAGTGAAGTATTTTTGCAGCAGTGCACACCTGGGAGTCCCTCAAATTAGTAGCTCACGTTAAGTCATTTCTGGTAGGCAATAAATTTACTGAACAACATCTGTTCCAAATTCACCTAGAAGACAAATACAAATTCTTACACATGCAGAGATCTCTATCAGACCCTACTTTTACTTTGTTAGCTTTTTCAAGATCCCACATGCCACAAAAATCCACAAAAAAGAACCATAGCGAAAGGTAAGATATTCTGATAATAAACTTTCAGGAGGCTCTTTCATTAAATAATAAGTGTCTTGGGGGTTTTTTTGTATGTTCTGCTTTTTCCAAAGAAAAAATAATGAGCTTTTCAGAAGATAGTAAAGAATGCAATTGAATGATTTTTTTTTTTTTAAATTAGAAATTATTTTCCTTCCTGCAGGTTTTATTTTTCAGTGTACTCATTCAGGTTGCTCAGGGTTAAGAGCTATGAAAAATGCTCTTAAACTCCTGAGATGGCAACTAATCTACATAATGATGTGGCTCATACATCCTTGACAACTGGGTATAAGACACTGGGATGAAAATCTACCAGAAAATATGAATATAGAGGAAAAAGTCTGTATCTGTTGAACTGGTCTGCTAGACCCTGAGGGCAGGAACACAAACACTTGGATTCATTTTAAACTGTCCAGATGCCACTGACTTATGCTGCCCCTATTTATTTCACACCCATTCCAGCTGCAGGTAAACAGATACAGACCAAAGACTACTAAAATGAGATGAAACCAGGACTTTAAACGGAAGGACTTTGGCTATCAAACATGCTTATCAATAGCTCACGGAAAACAAGCCAAAAGGAGCCCTTTTTCAAAGAGCTGCTTTGTTATTCCGACTCCAGGAGAAGGAAAGTGAAAACAAGTAGCTAAAAAGGAGCAGAGCCAAGGGTTGTCAGCTCAGAGTGCCAACCCAAACAAGTCCTGGGAGAGATTTATCAGCAAAGCCTCTTTTGGAGAGAAGTGATGAGGTATGCACTGAAACGGAGATGGAAAGGATGGGTGGATGGGTGTATATGCAGCACAGAGTGTTTCTTAATCCATTTAATACATCTAGATGTTCTAAATGACCTTCAAGGAACAGGCATCCCTCTCAGTAGGAGCTCTTATATGTAAGAAATGGAAATCCCTCTGGCTACAGGGTGACTTTAGCCTGCTACTGCACATAACCACAGAGCCACTGACCATGGTGTCATTGATTTTCGTTGCAACCCTTCCAATCCATCACAACTGGTTCCAAACCCACGTCAGTTTTTCAGTGGATCAAACAGAAAAGTTGCCTCCCTGTTACTGGCGCACGAGATAACGTCTGCACACATCCAAAAATGTGTAACATGCAGCAATATTTCTTTTCTTGAGAAGACTTTTAATATTCTAAGCTTCTCCAAGACCATCTTTGAGGGGGCAGGCAGTAAAAAGCATTTTCTCCCTCAAAAACCATCAGATAAGGGCCTGAAGGAGAATTAACAGAGAATTAAATAGGAAACACATTACGATGTTTTCCAAATGTTTCAAACACAAAATACTTCATTGAGAAGACTTACGGTTTTGTGAAGTCTCTTTCAAAATGGGTTTCTTAATATCTAATCTGGCATCCTGCAGATAACAGAATTGCATGCTCCTGCAATCTGTCCACTTATTGCTTCAGACCCACATGCTGAGTTATTTGTGAGCAGTAGTACAGTCCAGTCTTCTGTAGAAGGACTGGAGGTCTGATAAAGCCATGAAATTCACATAAAATGTTCTGTGGACCTTAAATCAGGCCCTATATTTTGACAAGAATACAGCTGAATAGGAAACAAAAAAAAATTTTTAAAGAGATGACTAAAACCATTTTGTTTCTCTTTGTTTCAAAAATACTTCATTGCATAGTGTGACACTACCACAAAATCTATAACATTCACCATCAAGAGCCCATAATCACGAGACAGGTTGGCGAGGAAAATCAAAAGGGTTTCCATTAGTCAAATTATTTCCTGCACTTGATAATCAAAATGTTTTGGGTTTGGCTTCAATAGAGTTACATGAAGATTAAAATGTTATTAGTTATTGTTGGAGTGAGCACAGAGGAGGCCAGAGTTGATCAGAGGGATGGAGCAGCTCTGCTGGGAGGAAAGGCTGCGAGAGCTGGGGGTGTTCAGCCTGGAGAGGAGAAGCTCTGGGGTGAGCTCAGTGTGGCCTTGCAGGGCCTGAAGGAGCTGCAGGAAAGATGGAGAGAGACAATTGCCAAGGGCTGGAGGGACAGGACACAGGGAATGGCTTCCCAGTGCCAGAGGGCAGGGATGGATGGGATCTTGGGCAGGAATTGTTCCCTGGGAGGGTGGGCAGGCCCTGGCACAGGGTGCCCAGAGCAGCTGGGGCTGCCCCTGGATCCCTGGCAGTGCCCAAGGCCAGGCTGGACATTGGGGCTGGGAGCAGCCTGGGACAGTGGAAGGTGTCCCTGCCACGGCAGGGGTGGGGCTGGATGGGCTTTAAGGTCCCTTCCAACCCAAAAATTCCGTGATTCTAGGGTTCTATGAAAATGCTAATAAAACACATGTATAGATGTAAATGGTTTGACTGTGCTGTTTCAAAATCCCTGCACATTTTTGGGATGCTCCTTGTGGGATCGCAAAGGTTACCCACCAGAGAGAGCCTATGGACCACTAAAATCCAGACTCCACCTGGAAAACGATGAGGAATCCTCAAAGCAGAAGAGAGTCAGAACGGGTCAAACCCTCTGAAGGACCAGTGAAGCCTCACACCTGAGCTTGGGAGAGGATCCAGGACGAGGAAAGGCTGAACCACCTTTATGTCATGCACTGACTCCCCTGAAGCTCAGCTCTGCCAGGAACCCGATCTGCAGTCTGGGTGGATTCGGGCAGCTGTAAGACCATGCATTGCTGAAACTCTTACAGCAAGCAACAAAAATCCAAAACCTCAACCAATTCCACAGGAATGTGTCAGTTTCATTGAATATATTTTGTTTTAAAAGCATACTGAGGAAATAACGGATTTGACAAGCTGTCCCCAAACCAAAAAAAAAAAAAAAAAATTAAAACCTTTCTATTAAGTAGGGGTTCCATTCCCCTTAAGATATTACATTTAAATTGGAACAAAACCACTCAATTTTACAGAAATAAATCAACATGACAACATCTTTTGGGGTGTTTTGTTTCACAGAAAAGGGATTATTTTTTTTTCTTTTTTAATATATTGTTCTTTTCATTTAATGTCAAAAGAAATAGGATTTTGAAACACAGACATTTCCTGCTGAAGCAAAATTCCAAGTGTCAGCCTTCGGTACATGCAATTCCTCTAACTTGTGCCATCTTGTAGTATCATTATCCTACCTATGCACGGTCAAAGTGCAACAGTGCTCCAGGCATATCCCTTCTCCTCTTCAGGAAAAAGTGGGAATACTGCCAAGGAGCTGGTCTAATGCGTTAAAGAAACATAGCTACTCTTATATACACCTATGTCATAAAATTAAAAAAAAAAAAAAAAGCCCAGAAATAATTACATTTTTGATGCTTTTAATCCTTCTACCTCACGTTAACATGACTAGTGTACATGATGAGGTCTAGTAAAATCCAGTTCTTGATTACTGTTCACTCTAAATAAACAAAAGGTTTTATTTAGTTCACTTTAAAATGTTTCCCAGCTGGATATATATTTCTAAAATTTTGTTAACTTTGGCTCCCTTTACAAATCCTTAAGGATGTAGGGCAGGTTTCAATACTTTGGGGTTTGGATTGGGTTGGTTTTTTTTTAACCTTCTAAATTTTATCAAAATTTATGTTTTGTTATCCCTCTGAGAGTCAAAAGAGATGATTGCATTACACATATATGTATATAAATTTACCTTGCATAAAAATACCAACGACTCAAGTAAACTTCTGGAAGAAAGTAATTGTAAGGAGAGACTTTTTTGCACAGCTGGCTGGGTAGGAGTTGAAAGTAATTCAAGGTGGGTGGTCAGTCTTGCCTACTGAAATTCACTTATCCAGTCCGTCTGCTTTACCATATTTGGGTGTTTTCATGCAAAATCCATGAGTATCAATTTCTGGCACGTTCCTGCACTGCAGCCTTTTTACAGCCATGCCAGGCCACCAGGCTGGAGCTGCTGGCCACGGCCAGAGGCACCTGTGGAAAGCGGCTGTCACTTAGGTGGACATCTGTTCTGCACAGGGCTCCGGGCTCACTCACCCCTGCCCAACTCTAAAGCAACAGACAGGATGATGCAGAAACCATGTCAGAAAGAAAGGAACTGTTTTATTTTAAAAGCATATCGTGGAGCCCTCTGGCAATACCCGGCGTTTCCTTTGTTCGTCTCCCCCACCCGACAATAAACTCGTTAAAAAGAAGCAGACTGAGTGAAATGTCAAGTTGTTAAAAACGGCAGCTCTGCCATGTCAAGGCTGAGCCCCAGCACAGGCAGGATACAGCTCCCTGGATAATGCCTGGATATTTGTCATGCAACATTCTGAGGGCAGGCATTCCCACTTCCTTTCTGCTCCAATATGTCACAACCAAAACACGACTCCAGTGCCTCCTCCTGTGCAGTCCTGGACGTGAGCATCCTTCCAATGACAACAGCTCCCTTACTGCCTACGGAGAAGACAATTCTGAAGCTCTGCAGGGTTAAACGACCCAAACCCAAACAGTTGTCATGCAATAAATCATTTTTCTCCAGATGGAATCCAAAACAAAGCAAGGAGTCAGACCGTATCTGACTTAGCTGCTGTGCCTGGGTGTGTGTAGAGGGAAGTCAGACTCTACAGGAAGAGCTGGTTGGGAAAGAGCAACTGCTCACCAAAACGACTTCATCCTTAATTTCATGTGTGATATTCCACGACTGAGGTGGAAACACTGAGATATCAACGGATTTTGTGCTTTCCCGTCCCACTTCACCACCGTTCCTTCATTACATTTACATCCTACCAACTGGGAGAACCTCAAATGCTTCTGCCATGACAGATGGCACAAGAAAGAACCAGTTCTGGCCCTGCCTGTCTTCTTAGAGAGCACTTAGAGAGTCCTCTTTAAGAAGAATCAAAAATTGACTTACCACAACATGAATTTGGGCAAAAGTCAGAATACTACACCTAGAATCTCAAAGTATATGCCCACCCTTTGACTGCTCCTGTGGCTGCTCAGGGCTGTAAGGAATATTCCTTCCCCTCTCCCTTTTTCCACTAATACCAAAAACACTTGCCTTTAGGAAAAAAACTTACAGTACACTCCTTAATGTGGCTGTTTGGGAAAAAAAATAGGTTGACATCCCATTATTTTAGGAGTAATAAAGGTTGGTTTACATACTGGGCATGTACTAAATTTTACCTTCATGATTCGTCTCTCGAGAGGAATTTTATGTGGCAAAAATAAAGCCAGAAAATATTTTGGAGTTCAAGCTGTAAAACAGACAGCAGTGACTGTATATTTATGAGAAGAGAAAGAAAGAGAGAAAAAGAAAGGAAGGAAGGAAGGAAGGAAGGAAGGAAGGAAGGAAGGAAGGAAGGAAGGTGCATACAAAATGTCTTTTTTCTAAGAACTGAAGGCATGATGACAATTACCCCACCTGCTCTACCCCAAAATGCTCTTTTTGCAGATATCTGGAGAAGTTTATTTCACTTATCATGATGGTTTTCTGGCATTTTATGTCCTACCATTTCTAAGCATTTTTTCAAGTACCTTGTAAGCACCCTTTTAAATTTAATGCCTGCACAAGCCCCCTGGTCACATTCTTTGGCTGCAGTCCCTGCTCTTTTGGGACATTATTTTGAGCTATTAGTCATGTGGCAACACTCAATCGTTTTCTCGTGGAACGTTTTTGTTTTAAGTTTCATTTTTCTTCATTGAAATATGACTAAAACTTTGTTTGGGGCAAATCAGTCTTGTCCTGGACCTTTCTGCATGTGCAAGATTAATGGAGTTGCCACAGAAGTGGCAATGATAACTCAAGTTACTGAGGGATTTTCATAACTTCTTAAACGCAAATGAGTTTTAGAATGCATAATTAGAGTGATTACATGCATAAATATTGACATACGTGGCACAAGGATTTTTGCACATAGATCTGAGTCTTCTGCTTTGCAAATATTACTCAGAAGACACAAGGTGGAATCTGCAATTGCAATTCTAATGGATTATTCTCAGTATCATCCCTTACTTCTGAAAAAAAAAAAAAAGAAGATAAAAAAATCTTTAAATTTATCTATCGGAGTTAATAAATAAAATTGTTTCGGTTATTAAACACCCAAAGCAGTGTAGGGATAAACCAGAGATTCTCAGTTAAATCAGCATAAGTCTGTAATGGCACCTCTGCTGCAGCTGGAGTAACACAAATGTGTCTCTCTATCAGACAGAATTTCAAATAGTGCATACAGAACATGAGTGGTTTTTTAACCCTGTAATCACATAAATTTTTCTTTCAAGAACTTTTTTGATCTCAGCTTTCTTTTCTGTTTTGTTTCGTTTTGTTTTTCCCTGACAAAACTGGAATATTTGTTCTGGAAAAATATTTAGAAACACTTGGGGTTTTTTTGAAAAAGACATTTCTGTTGGACAGGAGTTGAGAACAAAGGTTTTAAACCAACTACATCTAAAAATAGATGCCTTGCTGTGGTAGCCTTACTGCACCACTAAAAATCAGCAGAGGGAAACATATTTTTGACTATAAACTACTGCCACAAACTCCATCCTGTGCTAACATGGTGATATTTCTGCAGAATTAGTTCACACCTGACAGGCTCTGTATGTGGTCAGAATAAAAAAAAAAAAATATATATATATATATGTATATAGGTCAAGAAGTCAAACAATTCAATTAAGGTGTGAACAAATCCATGTCTGAAGAACATTTTGGGTTAATCCTTGGCCCTGTCAGTGGGACCAGTGTCCACAGCATTTCCCAAGGACTCATGAATTTTGCTTCTAATGTTCAATATTTAACTGAACATGTGACTGGAAACTCACTACAAGCCAGAGTAGCGAACACATTAGTAACCCCAGAATCATTTCGCTCACCACTTTCAAGAAAAGAAAAGCAATGGTTTAGGCAAAAATCCCACAATGAAATACAATCAAAAATCTCAATGCTACTCTGTGTACATATAGGCACATTCTTTGCTGCTATTTTGGCAAAAACAACAAAAAAAATTACTTAAAATATGTGGAAATTCTTTTTCTAATGCCAAAAGACCTCCCACTGAAACTATGGGACTCCTGCTTGATGAGGTGCTACACGTAAAAGCCAAGAGTATGGTCTAAAGTTAAAAATTAATGCTTCTTGTGCACTCTTTGAGCTAATGATGGGTATCAGAGGCAATGAAGTGTAGCAGAGGTAGTACCAAGGCAGGCAGGGACTACTGGAAGACATTGCTGACCAGGAATAAAATTTCAACTTCTCTACTCCACAGGAAGTAGAGTTTTCATACTGAATTCTCCTCATTTAAGAAAAGTAGTAATGCAAGGCTTGTCAGAAAAGTCCTAATGCACTGAGCAGCTTGGAAAAAAAAATAAAAATAATTACTCTGTAAAGAAAGATTGATAACTTCAGCAACATGTTCCCAAAGACAACACAAAATACACAGCAGCCACTCTGCACACATCCTCACTTGGGGCAGGAAAATATTCTGAAAGACACCAGTGGGTGTTTTGTATATTATTGATCAAATTTATCACCTAACCACTTCAAAAAAAGAAGAAGATTTTAGAAGACCGGCTGGATTAGGAAGGATTAATCCAATCATTAAACTGAAAATGTGCAAAAACAACTGCAAAAAAGGGCCACTGAAAACTCCATACTAAGAAAGTTACAATCTGGACACATTCAGAGAACTTTGGTACAGAAAACCCCTTTCCTCAAAAAAATTAAGTCATATTGCACCACCACGTAAAAGACAGCTCATCTTTTCTGCATTAGGATTTCTTAAGGCTTTCTCCACACTCAAACAAAACCTCTAAAAGGATTCCTGTTCTTCACAACAGAAGTATGAGAAACTACATTGTACCTATGAATAAAATTCCTTCATTTCTCTCATGAATAAACAAAGAGCTATAAGAAAGCTGGAAATGTGTAATCCCTATGTCTAGATCTGAGACGTCTCCTTGGATACAATGCAAAAACAGCAGGGAATGTGTAGGCATCCTCTGAACAGTATTTAATGTGAGGGCACTGTTCCTTGTATCTATGGCAGTCTAGAAAGGAATGTGGAAAAAGAAATTATTGTTCTATAATAAGTCTTTCTTCGGGAAGAACCAGCAATAGTGGCCTAAAGACCACTTGTTAATTCAGTTTTAGCTTCTTGTGAAACTTTCTAAGTATCAAGTTTCAGCTCTGTTGGATATGGGGCTGGTGGGGTTGATTGGTTTTTTGGTTTTTTTTTCTTTTCCTTTGTTTTGAGAAAAGGAAAAGTGCACAGAAAAGTTTGAATTTATTAAAATTACTTGTTTTTTTGCTTTCATACAGGGTAACACTGCTGTTCCATTTTACATAGAATTTATATGGGATGGTGTATTTTAAAAAGCTCTCCACATCACCAGCAAAAAAAAAAAAAAAGTATTCTAATATAGAAAAACCCCAACAGGTTTAATTAAACAACAGATCTACCAGTTTACATTGAACTCAAACATGAAGAAAAATAATCACCTAATTATACAGTGATCCAGAAAACTGTTATGAAGACATTCTGATGCCTACCATCCCCACATCCCCACAACAGCTCTGCTCTCAATCACCTCATTGGAATTACTGTGGTGTAATTACACTGGGGAAGATGATATCAGGATCTGGCCACATTACTCAGCGTTTAACACTTCAGTTACTCGAGGCACGAGAAGAACGTGGCCATCTCTACGCCAGGTTTTATGAATAACACAAAAAGTTTGGTCATTCAGGACGTGAAAATGACTTCAGTCAGACCTGCTTCCCTGGGAAATGAACTTTAGAATAGTACAGTTAATAAGGAGACAAACCCAGCCCTCCATAAAAAAAAAATTAAAAAAAAAAAAAAAGAAAAAGAGGAGATTTTGCATTTAATAAGGTGGGAAATTGCTCCTGCCCATGTGAGACCACTTTTGCTGCTGCTTCAAGATCCCACCAGAAATGAATTCAGTTCAGCCTAGCTGCAGGTCAGCACCTTTCCTGACAGTAAACCTTGGTTTGAAATAGGTCCTATGAAGAAACCGTAGCTTTCAGTAGCATATACTCTTCACTTGAGGAAAAAGAAATGGTGATTTCAGCACACAAAAGACAAAGTCAGAAGATTTTGCAGACTTCAGCAGAAGTCTCTCTTAACACAATAATTAGTACATGCACTTTTTGAAAGGCACACCAAAAACTGCACCTAGCACGTGTGCATATACTACAAATGATGGTGCCCAGAGGGATTATTTGCCAGAGGGCATAAATAAAACAACTTAAAGGAGAGCAGTGTGGGTACAGATGAAGAGATGCAAGCCTAGACACTGCAAGCTGTTAGGCTGTGTCTCTTGCAAGTGAGGTGCTGCCTGGAAGAGGCCGTGTGAGGCTTGCTGCTGCTGTCCCTCCTCTGCTCTGGTCATCCCAACACCCCCAGCCCGTCGAGCAGAGCCAGCATCTTCCCTCCATTCCCACTCTCCCACGCACACACCCCCCTCAGAAGTTACCAAAACCAGGGCTGAAAAAGGGGACATGGTCATTCTCCGTGACTGAGCAGAGAAATAAAAGTGTCAAGGGATAAGTGTCAGGAAGAAAAAAGACCTATTCAGGCTAAAGACAATGCTGGCAAGAATAAACACGGGTATAAACTGGCCAAGAGGCAATTCAGGCTAGATATTAGAATCAGGCTTAAAGGGAGCCATGATGATCTTTGACAGCCCTCCAGAAGGAGCCATGGAGACAACAGGATTAAATGAATTTTAAGGCAAGGCCTAAGATGGACCTGAAAAGACTCTATTCTGCCTCCTTTGTTAAGGTTTATGACTATGACTCATTACCATTCTGCATTTCATTCAAATTTCACATGCCCTCTCACACTGCTGAGACAGAAATATGCATGTCAGAGAATTACATGTTGAAACACAAAGGTTTGTAACCTCTTTCCATAAAATTCCACATCTACAAAGCGCAAGTTCCTACAATTTCGTTCTCTTCAAAGCTGGAGGGGACAAGAAACCAGACAGAGCTGGTGTGGGTCCCAGGGTCCAACAAGCACTTTGAAACATATTCACTAAATAAAGACTTTTAAATGTCTCCAAAAAACGCAGGTGTGCAAATTACTCCTGATTCAGACAGGAGTTATGTTTCCAGCATCCCCTCAACCACTGTTAAACAACACCCCCACAAGCATTTTTCAGCTCATAAAAGCTTTATGAGCTGAAAAGTTCCTTCAGGTTTGGGGTTTTTTTTCTTTCCCAGCTGCTAATCCACGACTTTCCAGCACCAGCAGCAGCCCCCAGCACTATGAAACCTCAGAGCTGTGAGGACACAACAGGGCACAGGGTGGCAACTTCTGCGTCCTCACAGTGGAAGACAAACCCCTGTGTCCCATCTGATGCTGTGGGAAGATGTGCATGTGGTAGCACCTCAGAGTGCAGGGGTATTTGGCATCCTCACTCTCATGATTCCAAGGGAAAAACTCCTGGTTCCACCCCAGTGAATGGAAGTCCCAGGCCCCTTCCATTCTGAAACACGTGCGTGGTTCTTTTTGTGGCATGAAAAGGAATGTTTCCTCATGTGCAAGGATATTTTCCTTGAAACACCTCCCCTAGATCTGCCCATGTGCCATGGGCTGTCAGAAAAAACAATCTTACTACCCTGATTAATTTGTGCACCTGCCTCACGTTTGCCCACATGGAGGAGTGTGGATTTTTTGTACATTTTCTCAATGGAAACTGCTGTCCTCTTACACAAATAAACAGCTTTATCTGTTCAGCTGTGTGTTCTTTCTTATCCACCCTAGAACATGTCCTCCAGAATTTAAATTGAGCTTGACCTTCTACCAGGCCTCCAAATTGCTTCTGTTTCCATTATTTGTTTTGGTTTTTGGTGGTTTTTTTTAAATTTAAAAGTAACTGAAACTTCCTTTATGAAAGTTTTCAAGGACTGCAAGCATGCATTTTAAAAGTTAGGAGAAAAGCTATTTACCACTTGGATAAGAAAAGAAGTTCTCTAGGAGAAACTTTCTTTTGGTCTAATAAATGGAAGGTCTTAGAAATGATGATATTTAGTAGCAACTTTCAGTTATATATATTGTACTACTTCATATTAAGGCGGATGTGTGTGTGTGTGAGACGGAGTAATATCCTGGAATTTAATTCAATTCAACACCTTTGCAGCTTCAGCCTGCAATAATAATGACGAATAATATCCCCCCACATTCCATACATCCATAGCACATTCCATATATCCACAGCACATTCCAGCCCAAAGACTTCAAAGCTCTTCAGAGAAGTTGGTGCCAGTTTGGTCAAGGTTTGAGAAGGAGGAGAAAGGCACAAGGAATCCCTTCCTGCCTCTCCTTCCACCTGTGCTTGGCCACAGGTGAACTCACCTGAGCCAGGGCTGCTCCCACCATCACAAGCCCCTGTTCTGCAAAGGATGCTCTCTGTCCTGCTTGATGGAAACTGATAAAATTATCTCAAATTTGCAAAAATTCCCCCATTTAGCACGGCCTTTCTCTTGCATGTGGAACATAAAACACGGCTCCTACCTAATGGAGACTAATGGCACCTCCGTGGTGTTAACTTCAGTGTTATTGTGTCCACACTGTGGATGGCGACTGAAGCTGCAGAGAGCAACATTCAGCTGTGTAATAGCAAGGTTTTTATTGTAATTGAGTGATAGGAAACAAAACATGGTGCTGAATTTCTGCTGAGCCCTGCCTCACCGTTAAACTGTTGCTTCTGGCAAAAGCTGAGTAACAAGGAGGTGAAGAATGAGGGGGAAAGAATAATCTCGTAAATAGTTCCAGCACTTCTGCAAACACAAAAAGGAAAATATATTCCTTTATACACAATACCATCTGCGTATAACCTCTCATTATTACTCCTGTTTGAAGCAGCTATTTTTTGAAGGGCTTTGGTAAGCAAGCTGTCCTTTCTTAGGAGACACTTTTGGATTCTTGAGTTGAAAATCCAAGAAGGCCTTTGCTTATAACCCTCACAGATTAACTTTATCTAAAAATGCTAAGCTGTATTACCTTGAAAACATGCCAAAGGAGGAAAGACCTTTGTTTTATCAGAGAGAAGTAATGATGAAAACTGTATTTATAGTTTCTGATCAACTGAGAATAAAAAGACAGAGGCACAGTTTATGTAGTTCTTTATGACTGTGCATAAATTCCCAAATAAAGAGTGATTGAATCAGAAGTTAAACTACATCCTAGTGAAAGGCATATGTTGGTAATATTTGCCAAATTCATTCCTCTTCATCACCCCCTATACACATTTTCTTCAGCACGAAGAAAAGTTTATGGACTAACGAACAATGAAGGGAAACTGGGCTTGACAGGTTTTTCAGAGGCTGTCTTTCATTTCTGCGGCAATAAAATAAATCAATCCAAACCCTCAGAGAGAATAAATCTTTGGCAGTTCTAACTCAATTTGGGGTAAGCAGGTATAGGGTGCCTTTGGTCTGTGGATAGCTAAGTGGAGGAATTCCCACTGCAAGGGGCTGAAAACAGAAAAATAAAGAAAACTCCTTTTTAAACTGGCACTAGACACATGATGAGGCTCTCTGTGCTTAAAGAGAACACAGATAGTGCCACACTGAGAATTTAAGATTACTTCAAGAAAATAAACTTTTTTCTCTCTCCTCACAGACTAAATAATTCTTAAAGACAGATTTTTAAGGATGTAGAATTTTAAGTCTGCTTATAAACACCCTGACACATGTGTACCTGGGAAATGCATGCACAGCTTTGAACGTCTGTGAAGGTGAAGGAAACAAATCCTGAAGAAAGTTTGTCTTAAAGACCTGATCACCCAAGGCAGAGTAAGAGCAGCTATGAAGAGTCCTTTAGATAATCCACTTTCAACCAAATCCTAATTTAAAGATTCACAGTACCCACACTAACCTGAAAAATCAAGATGTAAAATAAGACACTCCCTGATGCACGTGCAGAGAAACCTCCTCCATCCACACCCTTCCAAACCATCCTGCTTCTTTCCACCACCTGGAACACACAGCTCACCCAGCACAACCCACTCTGCTGTATGCAATAAACTGTAGCTTAACTCAAAAACCTAATAGGAAAAACAAGGTCACTACTACCTAGTCCAGCTACCCATTACGAAGTCAAATTAAGTGAATTTCCACAAGTACAAAAGGACTTAATATGTGGGTTAAATCTTGTATTCAGAAATTACCCTCCTGCTCTGACTCACTGGACTTGTATCATTTAATGGAGACTCTCAAGACACTGGTAACATATAAAGACAAAGCAGTGATAATATACCACAGAAACAAAAGTTTCAGAACTATCATTTTCTGGAACAGAAGGCTAAGCTACTATTGATATAACTTGTGCAGATTCGCATCCTGTAAATATAAAGTAGGATAATAAACATAATGTGAAAAAAGATACCAAGCCAAGGTTTGAATTGTCCAACCAGGATACAGCACATCTCAAGAGAAAAAAACACTACTGGCTTTTGATTTTTGAATGGAACCCTACCAAGCACAAACCTGACAAAACCATCCAAAAGACTCCCATAAATTATGAATTCTGCTGGATGAGTTCTTCAGAGGCACGGAGGTTACGGCCGAAAACCAAAGAGAAAACAGTTTCTGACACAACCATTCAAAAGCCATGCATGTAGTTAAGGTACATAAGAGAAAAAAAAATCCATTTTTTACTGTGCTCCTTCAAAAGAATAAAATAATTATTATACAACTATAAGATAATGAAATACAATAAAACATTGAACCTAACAGAAATTCTGTGCTTTGTGCTGCTTGTCAGTTCTTTTACTTTTCACTTTAAAACATAAAATTTTACCATGACATCTTAAATAATAGTCAGTTGGCAGGCTTCTTTAATGTAAAACTGCACACCCCTCAGCATTTGCATTATGGAGACATATTCATCATCAACCCCAAGAGTTCATTGCTACTTTAGAAGTTTCTGTTCTGGATACCCATGGAATTGAAGCTACATACACATGTACAGAACCATCAGCTAAAAAATGCAGCAGAATTAAAAATTGCATCAATTTGCACCACATATTCTCTAAGATGGATTTTTAAAATGCCATGATAGGCTATGAAAACATGAAAAAAACCCCATTTCTCCAAATCACAGGAGGCAGTAGAGTGCTTTAACCATTTTTTAGCTGACTACACTGTACATGGCACTGTTAATAGCTACAGACCAATGGAATGTTAAAATAATCTAGTGCTTCATTTAGGACTAGTAGTGCATGGAATGGAAGCTGTGAAATTAAAATGCTTGTTTCACAGACAGCTGGAGTTAAATCGGTGACTTGACAACATTAAAAAAGAAAACTGGACTGTAGCCATCATGACTTTTAAAAAGAAATAAAACAGTTTCATATTCATTCTCTACATAGAAATTATTCTTACCACACAGCATATACAAAATACATTTCTGAGGGGCTTTTAATGGACAGAAAAATAGACCTACCAATATTCAGTAAATTGCTGTCTAGACAAAAGTGGCACTTTGCATCCTTCAGTGATCCAAGAAACATCTCCGGCACATTCTAAAGCACACCTGTTTGTCATGACAAACTGTCCACTCTGAGGGACTGCGGGTCTAAAAGGCAAAATCTTACCTGTGTCATTGCCTGTGATTTGAATAACATACAATCTTATGTCATTATCGGGGTGTGAAGTAGAAGGAGACACCTCCTGAGGTTGCAAGGCCTCTGTGGCCTCCTTTGCTTGGGGTGGAGCAGTAGGTCGTGCCACTGCCGTAGCAGTTGATGCTGTGAAATATTCCTTATCGATTTCTGGCTCTAACATCTTCCCCGGCAGGTCATCCTCAGCAGTGGCTTTACTGGGAGAAACAGATTCATCAATTATGATGATGTCATGGCTTGTTACCTCCTCTTCTTCCTCAGGAATGATGCGTGGAGACTTTTGAGTGACAAAAGGTTTGGTTGCAGTTGTGGGCTGAATTTTTTCTACAGCACCAGTGGAAGGTGTTGCGACGCTGCTGAGAACTGTTGCCTTATCTGTTGCAGTAGCTGCAAATACAGCTGGCTTGATTTCCTCAGGTTCTGTAGTCATTCCTGAACCTTCTGTAGCGTGGCTTGGAGAAGCTCCCAGAGTCAGGCGAGTAATGCTTTCCACAGTGGAACGTCCCGCTGGCATCATATGGGAGGGTGGCACAGAATCCCAGCTGACCACATCACCGTCCTCCTCCCTGGTGGGGGCTCCTGGGCTGTCCTGTGTCTGTGCTTCAGTTCCAGAAGTTATGGGCATCACCTTGGTGACCTCCTCATCTCGGCCAGGAGCAGTTTCAGCTTTTGGAGTCACGGTCAGGTGCAACCAGGCACTGGTTTCCTCAGGTCCCAGAACTCCTCCGCGGTCTGTGAACGTCACTGCGGGCACTGGTACCTCTGTTGCTGGGTATGTCTCATCATAAGCTGAGCCTGTCTCATCCTGCGTCTCCTGAACTGGTGTTTGAGGAGATTCAGATCCTGGTGACACCTCTGGTTCGTGGGCAGATGTCACAGAAAGCGTGGGCTCTGTGGAAGTTCCTGGTTCCAAACCTCGGTCCTGTGTGGAGAGTTCCTCTGGGAACACCTTGCTATCTTTTGCAGTTGTTTCTGTTGCTTCTGTATGAAAGATATCATCAAAAGGAGTCTGATCAGTAATTGGCATATCTCTAGTGACCTCACTCTCTACAGTAACTGGAACTAGGGAAGCATCATACTCCTTCTGTGGGACTGCAGTATCTACCTTTGTTACATCTGTAAACATAACAGTTCCCTTTGTCCCTGATGTCTCATCTCCTTCATGCTCAGTTACCCCCACAGCTGTGGGCACAGCACTTGGCAATACAGTTACACTGGAGGAGCTAAAAGACCCTATGGTTGCACTACTTTCTTCCACTGGTATTTTGGATACTGTGGTCATTTCCAAATCCAAAGAGCTGCTCATGTGGGAGACACTTGTAGTGTCTCTACTCTGACCAAAATCAGCTGATACCACTTCTTCATCCCTCGTGGTGTCCGCTGGCTCCGTGCTCGTCTCAGTTTCATCTGTGGCTGCTGAAATTGCAGCTCCTGGGTGCACTGTGGATTCTGCAACGTGCCCTGGAGATGATGGAGGCTCCATTCCAGAGAAGCCATCCTCTGTACCAAACTCGATCACTCCTTCAGTGTGAGATGACACTTCTGTCATATACCCCTCCTCTTTATCTGTTGGCAGCCACGTGCCAGAGCCTGGAGGGGCCTGTGTGATCTTCTCCCTTGCAGAACATCCCTCAGACTCTGCTGTGAGACAAGGAGGAACGACAGCTGTGGAATGAGGGACCTTCACATCCGTTGTCCTCGTTTCTGGCTGCTTTGTTTTCTCCTGCTCCTCTAAGACAGCTGATGCTTCTGTCTGCTGAGACGAGGGGATAAGAGACGCGGCGCCTTCTCCAAAGCTTGGTGGGGAATCTGTGCTTCCTGAGATGGCCTCAGATTCTGTTTGATCAGCAGCTGACACAGAAAAGGATACAGGTGTTCCAGATGCCACAGTGGGCTGCACATCCCTCAGGTCCTCTCTGCTCCCTTGAGCTGAGGCCTCGCTGTCAAACACTGTCGCAGAGCTGAATTTAACCCATGGCGTTGACTCTTTCACTGCAGAAAACTGTCCAGTGGTTACTGCGTGCTCCTCCAGGAGTGTCTCTGATGCAGCAGGCACTTCTGATCCTGGGGCATGACCAGTAGCCACGCCAGAGCCTGTGCCAGGCACAGCAGTGTGCATGCTCTCACTGCCCTCCCCCTCTGCAGCAAGGTCGGCCTCATCGGTGAGCAAAGCTTTAGGGATTACAACAGTTGTAAGTTTCTGGTCAGATTTTGCCTCCATGGATTTTTTTGTGGGTGCATTTGCAAGGTAGGCACCGTGAGACATGCTCTCTTTTGGCAATGAATCTGAAGTCCCTGTCCTGGCAGCCTCTCTCCGAGAAGTCTGTAAGATGCTATCTGTAGCTGTCCTCAGAGGACCCACTTCTATTTGTTCAGTCTGATTATCAGCATCATGCTTTTGTGCATCTCCTGTTTCAGTATCTTCCCAAAAACCAGTGGAACTCTTAGCTACAGCTGTGCTATCCTGAAAAATTACAGAGGTCAAGAAAGCGTCCTCAATGCTTTCAGACCTACCTTGTTCCTCGGGCAACTCTGCTTCAGGATAAGTGTGATCCAGTTCCAAAGCTGGGGACGTGGCCTCTGGCAGCCTGGCTGAGACATCGTATTCAGTCCTTCCCAGTGTGTCATAAGTGAATATTTCCCCATCGGTGACAGTCTGAGGTAGAAGGGTGGTTAAGGGAATGTTCTCCATGAGCACCTCCATCTCCCTTTTCTCCTCAGCCACATCAGTAGTCATTTCTGTGTCTTCTTCAGACTCTGGGGTTGTTTCTTCCAAAGTAACGGTTTGGGTGGCAGGCACTTCAGTAATCAGAGTCTCAGAGATGCGAGGTTCGAGAGGAACTCCGGCAGGTGATGATTTCACGCTGTCGGTTCTCAGGGATGTCACAGGCTCAACAGTCGTAGGCTCTGTTGTGACTTTTTTAGCTTAAAAAAGAAAAAAAAGAAAAGAAAAAAAGCACAGTCAGTACAGGAATTATGTAACTTCATAATTAGAATGTTTGCAACAAAACCTAAATGCCACGCTGAAAAGTAAGTGTAAAGTCCAAAGGCTTTAGGTAGTTGTTCGCAGCTTTGAATGGCATGCAATTAAACACTGTAAAGCTGCAGGATGTCTAACCTAAAGTCAGATGAAGTGAAAAAAGCAGCAATATTCTTCATATTTGTCATTTATATAATTACCCCTAGAAGTCCTTGTGTTATGTGAGTGACCATCAGCCAGCCAGGTACTGATCTGGGGATGTAATAGTTTATTTCAAGGTGTCACAAATGCGTACAGCTGCAAACCTGTGGGTTTTCTTCAAAGCTTGATGCAGCATCCAGCTCAGATGTATAAAGGGAGTGAAATGCTGCTTTAGTTTATGTTCAGCACGTAATTACAAACTGCAAAAAGGAGCCCTCACTGCAGTGAGAGTGTGCTTAAGCAGCAGGATCGAGCATGCCACCAGAAAATACTGCTGCTGCCCTGCCTTTAAATTATGCTGGGAGAAATTTATTGTGGGGAAAGGTGAGAATGGCGAACCATAAGATCATAAACTTAATAATACTAAAATGATGTTGATCTTTGGAAAACACTTCAAAGATGCACATCTGAAACTCCTCCACACACAGAAATGCCTCCATGGGAGTGTTGAACATGCAAAGGCAAAGTGTTGAACCCTCTGGATGATGGGAAAGGTAAGGCAGCTGCTATCCTAGATGAACAGGAGGCACAAAGAAAGGTCCTTCCAGTGAACCAAACTGTGATGTTTTAAAGAACATGGTGGTCTTGCTCCTTTTACCCCACATTTCCCTGCCATCTGAGGAGGAAATGTGTGCCAACACTGGAAGGTCTGTCAGCAGATTTTAAATTCCTGAAAAAGGTGAGTGGTCAGAAAACAGGTTTCCCTCAGGAAAAGCCCAGATTGGAACCATCTTCCCTTCTACCAGTTCTTCCAGGTCAGTAATCTTCAGATGGGCAATGGGAGCAGATGGGTGGAAGATGTGAATGTCTGAAACCAGAGCTGTTAACTGCCAAGTGACTGAGAGTCAAAAGCCTTATAAGGATGCAAATAAAGAGCAAAATACAGTTTTTAAATCACACTAAGAGTATGAAGAATGCGTTAAACAGTCACTGCTTAGCAGACAGACACGACTACATCTAGAACTTCTAGCAAAATAAAATCTTGCTTAGCTTGTAATAGAGCAAACAAGTCTCTTCCCCCCACATGCAGAAATCAAAACACATTATTTTACATTTTATACTCAAGCATAAGCAGTACGCTCGCACAAATCAGATCTTTTCACACACCCATGACTGATGAGGTGCCCCTTTGATAGCTGCAGGTATGAATTCCACATATGCAAGTCAGGGTCACACAAATATTTGTTCAGATTCACACACTCAGATTTGAAAATGCCACCTTTGCAAGGGACGCGTTCGATTCACCCTGAAGCAGGAAGGCTGGTCAAAGGACAGTAGAAGACCAGGTAGAATTACAGAGTAGGAAAATGAGGTAAAAGGGTTCCTATTTCATCTTCCCTGAATGAGAAGTGAAAGTGAAAAGGAAATTGTGAGGGCAAGAAAATATGACATCGCTGTGTTTAGAAGTGGTGGTGTTCTTCGCCAGCAGAAAAAAAAGGAACAGATTCTTTTCTCTACCACATGTTAAAACTTCGTGGTTTTACAAAGAGGACTTAGACACATATATATATCTCTCTCTCTCTATATCATTTATTTACTTATTTATTTATTTTAAGTTAAAACATTCAGTTGAACAAGAAGGAGTAAAGTTCTTGAAACTCCACTAAGCAAAGCACAGCCTGAACACGAGAGATCTTCGTGTTTGGGGTTCCAGAGCCTAGAATGGGCATTTGTTGCTTGTTTTCAGTCTGTGAGACTGTGCCACACAATCAAGAATCAATGAATTCTTGCCATTTTTTCCTCCCCTCTCTACTTGCATGGGGCTGGTTTAAACCACACAAGTTTTGCCTCACAGCTGGGGAAATGAAGGGTGCACACAAGTGGTGTGTGCTGCTGAGTGGTGGCTGTTAAATGTCTACCAAATAATTCACCAATTTTCCTCAATGGCTGTTTTTTTAAATTTTTTTTTTTTTTCTAATGGCAAAACAGAAAGGAGGCAGCAAAGTCTCAAACCCTCCCTTCTAATCACACAATCAGTTTCCTTAATGTGGATGGAATTGGCTTTGCAGCCAACATAAACACTCGCTCAGGCCCCAGATGCCGCACTTTGAGTGACCACCAGGATCACCCTCTGAATGAATATGAAAACGTAACACCCTCTAACAGAGCTAGACAAAAATGAGGGCAATGTGGATAAATTTTTAAAATCTGTGCAAAAAAAGGGTAACTTTATTTCATCGCTGCTGGGAAGTTGTGTACACTCACTCACAACCACTCACGCAGCTTCCAAATTTCCAAGAAATGCTTGGAAGTCCCAAGACTTCACATATTTATGCCTGGGATGCAGATATTTATTGTTCATGACTTATTATCTGCTAATGATTTGACAGAATAGGTACACATTTGTTATGCCAACCTGAAAAAACACCAAGCATATTTGGTTTGCTTATATTAATAACTGAATCAATAAATATTACCTTTAGGGAGTGTTATAAGTAAAGTCCATATTTTTTAAGAGTTTATCAGTAAGCAGCCAGATTTTCTCCCATGGAAACTGTGTGCAGTTCAGCTCTGGTTAAAATCAACTAGAGGGCCTCCAAAGTCACTTTGTCAAAAAAAATTATAGATAAGTTTTTTCACTCACATCATTCAGGAGTGCAAACTTATTTGAGTGGATAAAAAAAACCCAACAGCGCTTCTTCAATGAGAAATCTGTCCATGTAATATTTTTTTTTCTATGTGAAAAGCAAAAAATAAACAAAGGGAATGTTGCTTTTTTAATAGACAACACCAGTTTGAGCTGTCCTCCACTCCACCCAGATGTTTTGCATTACTGTACTCCTTGCATCATGCATGCAATATGCTATCTCCTTTGTCCTCCTTCTGGTTCAAGACATGAGGCAGATTTTCCTAATAAAATTCATGGACATATTAGCAGCAAGAAAGCAAATTATCTCACCAACAGCTGCTCGTATCAAAGACTACATTTTTTTTTTTTTTTTTTTAATCAATTCTCTCTACATTGAACAACATGCATGAAGCTGATTTTGGAAGGACTGTATGACTTTGCAGAGATACTATACTTTTTCACTCTCTATTTATTTCTTTTATGCTTTTACTGTACAGCATTTTCTTCCTCTTCTTTTCCACCATGGTTCAAACAAGGAGTCAAAATTATGGAGCGATATTGAAACTTATTATATGTTCAAAGAAATCAAACTGGACAATTTCAGACATGGTTTAACTTTGCAATTACCAGATAAGGATTTTAGTATGTTCTACTTTACTAATAATAATTTTGGGATGTATTAGTGTACTTTATGGAGGAGAAATGCTTATTTTAAAGATGATATGTATTATAACTTATGTAGATACTTTTTCAGCATTACCAGATGTACCTGTGTACCTGACTTGAACCACCTGAGCAGTTTTTCTGCACTCAGAAATATTGTTTATCTGTTTACATTTAGGTATGTACCTAAGAACCTTGAAGAACATAGACCCTATAGACAGAGATTGTTTTGAGTCATTGCTAGCAGCCAAAACAACAAAAAATTGCTTTAAGTTGGAACAAAAGCTGGAAATAGTGAAATATTTCTGTGAACTGCTGCCAAAATAAATTATTACAAAATGTAAGTAATGTTGAGGCATTCAAAATTAATGTTTGAAATCTTCGAGCCAAATTTGAGCATGATGCTTATGCAGAGAGCTGCTTTGCTTAATTTTTACATATTTTTATATGTTAATTTGTTAAGTTTCTTCTTGGTGTCTCTTCCTTCCCTGCTACCAACCCTGGCAGAGAGGACAGTCTTGAATGTTCCCTTGAGTCCAAAAATTTTGCCAGCTGGAGTTTAAATTACTGGCAGAACCTTCCAAGCTGAACAAGTCTAAGATTAACAACATATTAAAAAAAAAAAAAAAAAAAAAAAAAAAAAAAAAAAAAAAAGAGTTTAAAAAAAAATTGGTGCTCCGAGTTACAGACTGAGTGAAAAATCTCTGATTATGGCACTGATCCAGTACCTGCTCATTCACGCCTTTCCAGAAGCAGTGGTGCACAGGGGATGTGGGATTTTGTTCATAAATAATGAGACTTTTGGTAGCAGAATTCAAAATCTGACAGTGCAGCTGTACGAATTTCTCTGTAGCTCCAGGTGTAGGCTCCCACTTACCTACGCTCTGTTTCGACGTCAAAATCAAAAGCCAAATGTAGAGAGAAAAATATGAAAATCTAAATGCAGTATCTGCTCCTGCTTACAAAGCATGTGCCATATCAGAGAAAAACAATGGAATTCTTTAAAAAAACAGAAATTTGAAAGCTATCAGTCTGTCTTATTTGCAAGAAAAACTTAAAATGAAAAGTTTTGCATCCTCTTCACACCGCTGCCCAAGGTCTTTTGTTCCAGCTAACAGCAGAGGCAGCAGCTCTTTTAGCTCTGTGAACACAAACACTCTTAAGTAAAACCACTTGCTATTTCATAACTTCTGATGTCAGATGGTTGAAGGGGGAAAGATATGTTATCTCCTGGTTTCCCCACATGCAAGTTTAGTTCGGTGAACAAATTATAACCTGCCAATCTATCCACAAAAGAACAATAGCAAAAAAGCATTTCTCTTTCCACATTTATTATAAAACTGCCAAAGGGGACCAAAAAAAAAGAAAAAATCAGCAAGCCTCTTTAGTCAGCTCTTCCTAATTAAATGTGTAACCCAGCACCAAATTAAAGCAATAATCTTAGCTTCGTGACCGCAAAAAACAATTGAAGAACAAAAAGGGCCAATATTGTCACTCGGGTAAGAACTGGCAGCAGAATTCTTGCTGCTTTGCTCCCCCCCACCTGGTGTGGAAGGAGGGAAATCACCCCTGTGTGGCATGGGAGATACCCAGGCCCCACAGCAGTAACAGAGCAAAGGTGACAAAGAGCAAAATCAACTCATCTTTTCTGCACTTCAACACTTGGAGGGGTGGATCTCCCACTTCTTCACATTGTTGCTCCTGATCCTATCCTTGTTACCTGACCCACCCAGGGACCTGAAGCAAAGAAAGGAAAATGCCACCAGCTGTGTCTTCTTCTCTTTCCTCTCTCCCTCTGGCCGCAATGTTTGCACTTAGAGGTTGTTCTTAAAGCACCCAGTTTCAAATCACTCAGGTAAATGCAAGCGCACTTGCTCCGGCAAAAGAAGCATCTCCTCCCCACGCTTCACCTCCTGGTGCTCCAAACAGCTGCTCCACATACATCAGTCAGGTTGATAAATCAGGTTGTCCCTGTTCCTACTTTACGCAGCACTTAAAAGGTTGAGCTGCACCCAGCCACCACGTCCTTCCACTCCTCAGGGTGAGATGTACAGCACAGGCTGATTTGGACTGGATTGAGATCTTCTTGCAGTTTTCGGCGTGGTCTGACTGAGCTCTCAAAACCCCGAGGCAGAGTGGGGTGAGGAAGCTGCAGGGAGCTGTCGGTGTGTGCAGCCTCTGTGGCCTGTGCTTGTCCCCACGAGACCAGCAGAGAGAGGCAGGGATTTATTACAGCCACACCTGGTCCAAGAAGTTACTGGGGACCTCTGCAGCTGTGCAGGTCTTGGTAAACTGCATATCTGAGAAAAGCACAGAAATCTACCTTCCTAGGAAAATAACAAAAGGCTGCACAGCTGTTATCTGGGGGTAATCTCTTTGCACAGCTTCACCTCCACAGAGAGGCAGCCTGAGCAGAGCCAGCAGCCCTGCACACCCTGTGGTCAGTGCCCTGACCGTGGGATCCTCTCCTGCCCAAAGGCATTTGCCCATTCTGATACTGGACTGTGAAATGGTGGAGCACACGGTCTTTATTATGCCCAGCACTATACTGTACTTCTTCTGAGATAAACTTCTTTTTGTTTTTTTTTTCCCCCCCTTCATATTGGCAATTTTGCTCCTCAGGCGTCGTCACGCCCTATGTCTTCATTATTCTGTGTCCATTCCCAAACTGATCAGAAATCCACAGATCTCCCGTAACACAGCCCCTGACATCAGGCTGGAAATAATTCCCTCATCCAGGAAATAGCTGGGACACGCAGCTACTGACGGTTGCTGTGGAGAAGGACAGAGCTGCCCGGCTATTCAAGGTTTTCCAAGCGAAGTCACATGCAGCAGAAGGGGAAGACAACGTTTCTCCTGCCAGCTTTTGAGCTGTGCCTAAAAGTCTTTATCCTTCCTGCTGCTGGACAAGAAGAGCAGTGTGGATGTTTCCTGAGGCTGAGCCTGCAATCCTGGTGGCTCATGCTGTAGGATGCCTCGAAACTCTGTGAAGGTCATGATTTCCTCTATTTCTTCTGTGAAATCGTGCTCTGATTTTGAGCTTTAGATGGATGAAGCATCAAAGCAAGAGGCCCTCAGTCCCAAACAGTGGCAGACTTGGATCCGCTCTTGATGAGGCTGTATTGAAACAATCAAAGCAGTGTGGACTCCGTTCCCGAAGAACACACATGGCAACACCATCCCAGGACTGGAATTTTCCAATCTCCAGCTAAAATTAAATCATAATGCCAAACCAAAGTGGTATAACCAAGGAGAAGCAATAAAGGTGCATGAAACCAAGTCAAAATGAGAGAGGAAAATGGGAAAGAGAATGGACAAATCCAGAGCGAAACGGTCAACACGTGTTTTGAGTCAAGTAAAAAATGTTTTGCTGAAAGATTCGCCAAAATCAATACAGGTCTATGAAAGAATTTAATAAATCAATGTTTCTCAGCAAAAAGGGGATTTATGTTTCAAAAATTCAACCACCTCTGTGTAAAAAGCTCATCAAGTTCAGCTTTGTTGCAGGTATGAAAGTTAAAAACATGCATTCATTTTGATTAGTGCATTTCTGGAGTGCAGTTTGTTCTGCAGATGCTGTGGGATGAAAAGGCCCATCCAAAGTCAGCTGAAGTCTGTGACAAGATTTCTACAAAATCCAGTGAATTAGGCCTGGAGAGACTGGGAGGCTGAAGTACGGGATTAAATAAATCCCCTCTAGCTCTCTGCAAGAACTAATTATTAAATATATATCTATTAAAAAGAATTCCTTTAATTACAAAATGTTTTAATCTCTTATAAATTAGCACAAGTGCCCGGCAACAGCTGTTCTTTTTTTTTTTTTTTTTTTAATTTAAACATGTTAATATAAGTCCTATATGTTAACAATGTTAACACTTGAAAAACTCCTTCTGATGACGGCCTCCAAAAGAGCTGCAAGTACTTAATCATGTGTCTAATCTGAAGCCTTTTCAGGCCCCATCAGATACATGATTAGGTATCTCTCAGAGACAAAAGAAAAAAAAAAAAAAAAAAAAAAAA
>VXAD01047015.1:261231-296174 GCA_013399195.1 Dicrurus megarhynchus | reverse complement strand
AAAAAAAAAAAAAAAAAGAAAAAAAAAGAAAAAGAAAAAAAAGGTCTGGCAAAAAGCCTTGGAGGGATGAAATGAAACACGCAGATAATGTTTCAGAAACTTAGACCCATGTGGTTTTTGAAGAGTGAAAAGCACTTGTGATCAAAAGGGAGAAAGTTTCAGGGGTTTTTAACAAGACTTTTTGATTTTAAATCATGTATTATTAGTCTGGGCCACTCTTATTTTCATAAAGTCAAGACACTTCATACAATGTAATTTTGTAACCAGAACACTGCTGAAGTCAAAATCCTGAACTTAACTGTACTTTAAAAGTTTTCCAGGTTGGCTGCTTTACTGAAACTAGTGAATATCAATTTTAAATTGAATTTACTCCCTGCATTTTCATGTATTTCAATAAATATGATTTCCCTTTAAAAGCAAGCAAAATGCTCAAGATATGGATTGAGGTTTCTTTAAACCACAAATTAAAATTAATATTTTGAGATTTTCCACCAGAGAGACTCATAATCACGAAATAGGAGTGAGGAGCCTGAGCAGGGATGAAGAAGGAGACATCCCCTTTCCTAAAAGCACAATTTGTCTCTGTGTTGACTGGAAGACCTGCCTGGTTTGGGACAGACCTGCTGTGGTGTGACCACGCGTCCAGGTGAGTTGGGAGACACACCACTACAGTGAGAGACACAGAGAGGGCTGTGAGCAGGGGGTTGGGGTCACACCCAGAGCCCAGGTCTTGGGCAGGAACACTTTTGTTGTGGGAATCGCTGTGTGAAAGCTTCATGCCAACCCCGAAGCAGTCGGAGCTGGGGGACAGTGGATTTTGGGATGGGCTGCAACTTTGAAACCGAGATAATGGGAAGTTTCAGAAGAAACTTCCAGACAAAAGATGATTTGAGACAAAGGGCTTAAATTCAAGCCTTCTGCTCTCACACAGAGCCATTTTTTTTTTTATCCTCTCCCTTTTCCTGCCCCAAAGAAGGGACTGGCTCCAAGGACCCAGTGGGAGAGAGTGACTCACTCTAAAGCCACTGCACCAGGCAGCTGCTTGAGATGTGGAGGACCAAGATGCTGGGCAGGGAGTCTCATTAGTCACCACTTGCATAAATCTTTTAGCAAAAGCAGTGAGGAGTCACAGCTGGCTCCTGTGAGATCCCAAGCACCTTCCGAGAGGCAGAGAGAGCTTTCAGTAACTTCTGAAATGTGCAGCAGACAGGCACCCTGAAGGAGGATACAGCATGACACCCTGCATTTCACTACAAAAAACCAGACGTATCTGGAAAAACCTGAGCCCTCTAGCTAGCAGTGTTTAATTAATTCTGATATTCTGTTGTTTGTAATTAAAAGTCCTAGAGAGCTGCTCAGTCTCTACCAAATTGTTTTGGTTCTGTTTAGTTTTATTCTGTCTTGTAAAAACTTTGATAGTCCTGGACTGTCTATTTCTGGGTTGCAAAGTGAAATATTTATTCTTTATATACCAAGGGCAAGACTTTGCAGGAAAAGCCTTTATATAAAAGGCAACAACCCAATACCTATTGTGGTCGCTTTTAGAACAAATGGTATGTTACCACAAACTGTGCTAACTAAAACTTCTGGAAAGAACATTGTAAAGGCCACATCTTGCTTGAAAGCGGCGAAAGTCACAAAAACAAACAGCAGGTTGGAATTTGTCCTAACTAAAGACTAGATTACAGGCAAAATGTTCAGTTCTTACCCCAGTCTTTTAGAGGGACTTGTGAAATACACCCTCATTAAAGTCTTTTTTATCCACAACACTTTAAACAGGTCATAAACAATTTGGAGTAGGAACAGAAGGAGTGATATGACAAAACGCTGCTCTGCAGATTAGAGCACAGACTCCTGAACTTAAGTCCTTTTTCCTGTAAGCAGTTCCATTAGGACTATTTCCACATGCAAAGGTTTGGAACATCATAGCCACAAACTATAAAGGAAAATTAAAACAACAAACCAACAGTGTCTGAGAACAGCCAGACCATAATGTTGCAGCAGATGTTGGGATTTGTTCTCAAAGAGTAAGAGTTGCTCATAAATGGGTCTTCAGTGCCTGAGATGGAAAGATCTGCAGCTGCAGCAGGTTCATCATCCACAAAAATGGGGACAGTGGAAACTGCACATTTCAAGCAGTTCTGAGTTACAGTCACTGGACTGAGTCCAAAAAAGCTAAATATTCATAGTTAATGACCAAGTTCTGAACTTTTAACTCAACACAGTGTTAATGGCAGTTGTGCTATTTGCAACAAGGAACTTCCTCGGACAGGGAGGCCTGCAGGGAAACTGTTGAGCTGTCCACCCCCGCCCCGCCCCCCGTGCTGCTGAGGAGGCTGCAAGTCTCAGGGAAGCAGGATATTCATCAGGGAAGCTGGTGAACCTGTTGGGACAATGGGAACCTGTGCAAGGAGAGGCTGCACCATAATAGCAGAGCCGGGAAGCTGGCACTGAAGATAGATGAGGTTACAGGGAAATGTTTGACCCCAAAAGAAAGCTTACAGGTGTGCAGGACATCTGGTTTAGATTGGTGAAATCTACCATGTGAATGTGGCAAGGGCTTGAACTGCCTGTGAAAACACCAGGAGGGACACAAGCAGCAGTAAGAAAGGCAATGTAGACAACCCACTGGCCCATGAAACACTGAGTAAGAAAGAGAAGGAATATGATGGGACAATGTGCCTGGGATCCAGAGATAGCCCCCGAATTACTGGAATATCCAAGACCTGAGAGTGGCCAGCCTTGTACACAGCCTGTAAACAGCTTCTCTTTCTGCCATCACTGGAGACAGAACATCCATCATTCACCTCTAGGACATTTCTTCTGTTCTTATCACAGAACCACAGAATCTATATGGGTGGAAGGCACCTCTGAAGATCATGTAGTCCAGCCCCCTGCCAAGACAGAGTCACCTGGAGAAGGTGACATGTCCAGGTGGGCTTAGAATGTCCGTCTTGTGTCCATTGACATGATGCAAAGATACCAACGTGCGCTCAGGCACCAAAACATGGGGCACCCACAGGCTCACGGTGACTGTGGGTGTGTAAAAACACTGCTGAGGCTGAAATCTTACCTTGAAACTCTGCCTGTCTTCATCTGCCAATGTTATTTTAAGACATTTGGTTTAGTTTCTAAAAACCCGTGCACGCCGCAAGAACCGAAACAAGACGCGCGCCAAAGGAACCGCTTCTCGCGGCAAGCATGCTGGAAATCACAACCAAAAAGAAAAATAAATGCTTACGTTCGTAGCAGTAGGCATCAAACTTGCTATCGGGGTAAGGGAAGCCTGTCTGGTTCTCATAGCGATACAGGGTTCTCACCCCAAGCAAACCCCCGCCACACTGGGGCCGCGCCACGGAGGCTGGGTACCGGACGCTGCCGTCCGCCAGCCACCCGTAGTCACACTGGTCAAAGCCGTTCCTCCAGGCCACGTAGAGGTTCCCCACGGAAGCCAGGACACCGCCTCGCTCCTCACACAGCTCCCTAGCTTCCTCGAAGGTGAACTTCTCGGGGGCTGTGACATGGACCACTTCATCTGGAGGAGGAAACAAAAAAAAAAATGACAAAGGTTGAGCAGCACGTTCTGCCATCAATCAATCCAGATCAGTTCTGACGCCCCTCCAGAGTCCTTCAAGCTTGGGGCTTTTTCCCAAAACATGAATATCTTTTTTCCTTAAAAAGAAAAATAATCAGGTAGTTGTAAACTAAATGTTCCAGGCTTGATTTGAAAGTTAAACAAAGCACGAGCATTTATAAGCAAACCTTATGCCATGAAGTACACTGTGGTTGGACACTGAGTCCCTTCCTTGGTCTCTAGCAGAGGTAACAGCAGCCCTGAGGCTCCCCTGTGCCCCCTGTTAGAGTAGATTTTGCAGCTCAACTGAGCCAACTAAATCCAGTCCATCAGAATTTACTTTTCCTGTAAAGCAAATCTTCTACTTCTGCAAGCCTCCTACCTGGCCCTCTCAGGCATCACTACAATCTCACTTCAAACACCCAAACAATAGAATATATTCTTCACTGGCTGCTCTAGAGCAGCTTCTAATGCCAGACTTCCATCAGTCCTCATCTTGCCCCATGTGGAAACAAAGGTGAGGAAACGCACAAGACATGTTGCATGCACAAAGCCTTCTTTGTGTGGAGAAGCTGAATTAGTCTAGAATGTTGATAGTATAGTTCCGCTTCCAAGGAATAACAGTTTGTAAGTAATAGCCATCCAGTTGGAAACTAAAACAAAGCAAATAGCACGTCTAATATTTTGCTTCCAAGGTAAATCACCGTTGTGCAGTTGTCTTGGTTGCCTCATTCATCCAAACACTCAAGAAAAATCAAGCCTCTCATGTTCATGTCCTGGGAATGAAGCAGTAAACCAACCCTTTTCCAGTTTTTGCCTAGATTTCAGGTGAAACCAACCAGACCTACAGCAAGCGTGTTCAAACCAGCAGCACAAATTCACAATATTCATTGCAAGACAGTGATTCCCTCCCTCAGCCACAGCAGGCCAGAATACAACAGCCACTGTTGCAGGAAAGCACTGCTTTTCCACGCTGGCCATGCAATCTGTCTCACCACTGCACAGGTCTGAAGGGAACACAGAAAAATGCAGACAGAAACTACCTCACCCCGAGCAGTTTCATTCACATCAATATTACGCTTGTTTGGGGACTGAAAGGCACACAAGTGTGAAGGGAGGCAAGGTGCCAGCTTTCTTTTTCCTCCTAGGTACAGGCTCTGATTTGTTATTGCAGCTGTAGCACCAGCCCCATAGTGTAACGTTCTTTGTACACATTCTGTGGAGCTCCCAGCTTGGAGGTAGAGGGACAGAGCGCGTCTATTGGAGAAGGGCAGATAAGGGAAGCAAAGAGCCATTCATCCTCAGAATGGTTCACTCAGCTCTTCAGACCACACAGATAATGAGCATTTTTTTGTTATATCCTTCTGCATCTGCCTGGCAGCTCCGGTGTCATGTCCAGCACAGTGATGGATGCAAGTTATCACACAGTCCTGTCCCAAAAGCAGCACCATCAAACAGGTGAAGGAGCAAAAAAAGGCCTCTCCAGAGCAGCCCTCTCTGCTCTGAGGACTGTTCACTGACCCTGTCACAGCAGCCATGATGTATATGGAAATTAGTAGTTAAAATGCAATTTAATTGCAATTATATAGCAGTTATCAGTCCAGTTAGATGACGAAGTGAGACAAGTGAAGAAGAACAAGGCATTGTCGTGATTTCTGGAAACAAAAATGGATCAAAAACTAATCCCCCAGCATTCCTTCTGAGAGAAACCTAGTAGAATACACAAGAAAATGGGTAAACAGTGCAAGATTACTAGAAAAGCAATTTTTCCATCAAGTGATTTGGATCACTGGCTCCAAATGGAGCTTGTACACAACATCATTAAAGTTAGTGCTATTTATTCCTCTGAGCTGTCATCTGCACTCAGTTAAGGCAGAGAAACTTCATGAGGGGTTATGTCTCGGTGTAATATTTCAAAATGCAGGGCTCTTCTTTGAGAGAGGTCACTTTGCAGAGAACTGCCTTATCCAAGCTGTACTTTCTAGGCAGAAGTCTGCCTCAAATTTGCCTTGGAGTATGCCTGTGTCTGCCATAGTGATAATCCTGCACACTTAAAAGATGGGTGTCACGGCTTTCTGTGTATTGAATAAGTTCTACTGACCCCACATGGGCTTATTTTGTTCATCTCTTAAATTCAGCTGCTGTCATACACACACCATCTTTGTCAAATGTTGTTTTACAAAAAAAAAAACAAAAACAAAAACCAAAAAAACCAAAAAAAAGGAAAAAAAAATTAAACCCTCCACATATTTAAGGAAAAACACATCTTAACCGAAACAATCCAGTAAGTGAAATCCAAAGTATTTGCCACCTAACAGGTATATTCAATAATTTGTGATAATAACCTCACAAAGAAGGCAAAAAGGTAGCAGAGCAATCAGCAAAATTCCATCATATTATAAGAAAACGCACATTTATTTCAGAAAGGCTAGTGATAAGATAAAGGGCAAAGATGTTAAAACATGTCATCTTGTAATTGCTCTAGTTAGAGGGCATTTTTCTTTAATTCCACAATTCTTATTTTTAAAAAATCGAGTAATGGGCAAAAGTCAGATGGCAAATAGCAGTAATTTACTCTAGGAACTACAACTCCTCAATTTGTCTCTCCAGTTTGAAAATAGATTAAAATTCTGTGTGATTAAATGCTCACTTAATGTGCATAATAATCGTTGGGATGAAATGTGAAAAACAAAGAGTTTAGTAAAGGCCTTGCTCAATATATAAATCCAAAAACACTTTAAAAAGTTTGTTCTGCAATCTTCTAAAACTACCTTACAAAAAAAAAAAAATTTAAAATATGGGTTTTTTCCTGGGGTTTCTTGAGCCCATTCACTTCCAGCACGTGGCTGAAACATCCTGACTCCTTCAAAGTATCAAAGAGAAAAGGACTTGAGCCTTGCACAGAATTTTCCTCTAAAAAGCAAGAAAAGTAATTCTGAAGTTAACGAAATGTATTTAATCCATGCAGTCTCTACAATCTACTCCTGTTTTTGAAAGCACAGAGGTTTCCATATTTAACAGCAGGACTGATCCCGCCACACTCTTACAGTGTTTTTATTATGATGACTGGAAGCACCTCAATTTCCCAGCCAAAACACTGAAAACAAGGAAATTAAGGGGGAAAACTCATCTGCTCGACAAACAAATGACATAGCCACCAACACCAGGCAGGGCAAATTCAATTCTGCGTGTGTTGAACAGCCACGTGCAATGTTTTTATAGCTGGAGCACACCCTGAGCAACTCAGCAATATTGTGCAAGCAAAGCCCAGGGCTTAGGCCAGCAGATGAGGAAAAACTGGTCCTGCAGTACCACGGGGGTGGGGTGCAGAACGTGACAGTGTTTAGACTGCAGACAATAATGTAATGTGTGTTATTGCTGGCTCCCATTCCAAACCAAGCTTCAGGCTCATGGAGCAGCCTCAGCGGTCACAGAACTCCAAGAATCCCCAGGGTTTTCCTCTTACACGTGTTTGTTTTGCTTGGTCAAAAGAGACACCTGATGAAAGTCATGCTTTTTTCCATCTCTTTCCAAAATATCAGGGCAGATGAAGAAGTCAGGTTTTTCTCTTGAAGAGAAAAGCTGATTCACCTGCAATCCCTGAGGAAAAAGTTTAAGATCTACAAGACTTATCAGCTGAGTTTCATTGCTTTGGTTCCCTTTCTCTCATCAGGAGATGTCTCAGTGAGCTGGGCATGTTGGTAGATGTGAATGTCATTAATCACACATCTGAAAAGCAAGGTGGGAAGCAGGGCAGGCTAGAGACAAAGCCAGGGGTCAGCACACCACCTGTGTTGTTTGGGGTAGACATAAAGGGTCCGGATGCAAGGCCTCCAGCACACACCTCACCAGCAACTTCTTTTTCCAGAGATGAAAAGAAGAAAACACAGAGGAAAGTTAAGGGGTTGGTGGACTGCTACTTCTTAGAGGAGATCTTTGAGCCTGACTGTGTGGCACTCTCATCCCAGAGCAGAGCATCTTCCCCACATCTTCACACACCACCAAGCCAGGCACAGCAAAAGTCCCCTGCACCTGGCAGGGGAAAGGATCACGTGCAAGTCTGTGACAGAAGTTTTACAGCAGTCTCAATGATTCTCCTGAACTGCAGAGAAGCTTAGGAGGGAACCAGGGTATCTCCTTCTGAGTGCTTTTGGCACACCTGCTTTTAGCCAACTGCTGTGGATGGTGACTGGTGAAGCACCCGGGCCGTGTCCTTGTTGTTACCCAGTTCATGTGAGGGAGTGACAAATACTCAGGTTTGTGATATTTTCAGTCTTTTCCCCCATTTTGCTCTCTGAGACAATCTGGAGCCCTCATTAGGATATGGTTTAATGGTGAACATGGGGTTGATGGTTGGACTTGATGACCTCAAAAGTCTTGCCCAGCCTTAATGATTCTGTGATTTTTACTGTCCCATTTGGAATGTGGTGCTCATGAGCTTTGCCTTGTGGTTGGGTGCTCAGATTCTACAACCTTCACTGTCATCTAAAGCCAGACATCAGAAAATGCAGAGGGATATTAAATACGCAACAAGCTAATCGTTCCCATAGGAGGAAACGCCTAACTCTCACGATTTTAAATAAAAACAAGACAAAAAAGTTCTGGTGCCCTTTCGTTTTAGCTCCTCGGTAGTGTTTTTGTTTAAGGAGAAGAAAAACTATCTCCTACTACACTTCCTTTTTTTTTTTTTTTTTTTTTTGAGCATAATGTGCCTGTGGTGGACTCCAGACCTGTTTGTTGGTTTCTGAGAGATGGAACCCACCACGTTCATCAAGCAGAGATGTCCTTCAGGTGTGTTGGCATTCCTGGTTTCTGTGACTACAGCTGCAGATAAAGATGCCCTGGGTCAGAGACAAAAGCTGGCTAAAAGTGACAAAATGCCATCTTTTCTGATGTCATACAGAGCATTCTAAGGGCATTTTCTCACCTGCACCTGTAACCTGTCGTTACTACTCCACATAACAGCTTGGTCACAGCCACCTGGTTGGCAGGTCAAAGGCATGAGACGCAGCCTCCATGACTTTCTTTTCCTCAGAAATGTGGAATCTGTTCAAAAGTTCATTCCTAGGACACAGTCAAGTGTGCAAATAAGAAGGAATGCCATCATCATTTTGAGGACTAAAGCCTTGTGTCTTCAGGACCAAGAACTTCCACGTCCCCCTCCTCTCTTTCTGCGCTGTTCAGGGCTGGTTCTCTGACACACCAGGGTAACAAAGAGGTGTCCTTAACAAAGTCACTAATTACCAAAACCACTCTGCAGGGCTGGAAAACCACAAGCATCTCAGCTTGGTTCAACTTTAAAGCAGGAGGCTGCTCAAGCTGAAGAAGTCTTTTTCTCTTGCACATCAGAACAAGTCAGTTGATTCCTTTCGATGCACAGCAGAAATTATTTAACTAAACTCTCTTGGGTGTCTTGAGTCTATTCTGTGCAAACCCATTGGCTGAACAGGAATCCTCTTGAGAACTTAACCCTGCAGGATGCCACACAACCCAAGGCTGGATAAGTGTCCAGTATAATGGAAAGGCTCATAATTCTACCACAGGCCCTGAACTAGAAAAAAAAGATGCTTTTCTCTGTGTCCCAGTTTTGAAACCTAATCTAGTTGTTGCTCCAGAATCAGAACAGACTCCAGAGTGAAGATCTTTAGCTGCCCAAAACACAGAAGCAACTTCTCACCTGAGGCCACATTTTAGACTCCGACTCCTTTAATTACGACCATCATTCTCACAGAAATTTCCATGACAATAGCAAAACCGAATGAGAGTAGGTGGAAAGTATTCAAAGGACATCTGTTTTTGGTTTTCATCCTTCTTGCCTGTGCTCACTGTGGGGGGGAGATGGTTCGTGGAAGGCAGGCTGTATAATCTTCCCCCCAGACACCCCAAAAATAACTGTGCTAGCGTGAGTGCCCCATCTGCACATGGCAGAGGCTTGTCAGGCATACGTGGGTTATGAAGGGGTCTGGCTAGGAGACAATCCTGATGGGGTGGTTTGTGCTTTGGCTCAGCACAGGCCCTCATTCCACCAGTGGGCTTTGGTGAGCGTTTTATCTCCATCTCTGACGCTACAGCGCCGTCAAATTAACCACACACTCCTTATCTGAAGAATTCAAACTCTTCCTTCCCCACCACCCACCTCCATCCAAGGGATTATTCCACAGGAGACACCCCTCGGCTGGTGGTGTTAGGAGATCCTCACCCGAACCTTTGCAGCCCAATCTCTTCAGGTTAAACTCTTTGACAGTAAATCATCTCCTGCAGTTAAAAGTATCCTAAATGTTTCTGTTAGTGCTTGGTACACTGAAATGTGAGATGAAATATGAGGACTGTAAAACAGTTTGTAATAAGAGACCATGCCCAGTACCTTTTTAAGGGTACTTTGACTCCAGGTTCTCATTTTTTTCTCTAGGAGCTCAGAAATTTTCGATCCTTCCCATAGTTATTCTTCTGTCGCAGCAAAACTCATGCTATTTAAATTAGAATTGTGCAGTCTTTAATCTCTCTGGCTTTCCTCAGAACAAGGAAATGGTAAGAGTTAGCCTAGATAACTGGTTTCAATTTAGGCTAATAGTTTCTGATTTAAGGAGAAATCCGTGTCTCTGGCTAACTTCCTGATTCCATACGGCCAAAAAGGAATAAAATTGAGATGGAGCTGCTCCTACAAATCCTCAGTGCAAATACCCAAATTAGTACTGCAAATTCAATGCACATTTATTTTAAAATATATTGCAAGAATTCCCACCACCATTTATGGCCTTCTGGGGTAACACACCAATAGCAGCCAACAGACCAATAACTGTTCAATGACTTCCATGCTGACATCCTCGCTGTAGCCCAAATTTTGATATCATTAGTCAGGCACCAGCTTGTGCCATGAATAGTCATTCCACCGACACAGACCCTCCCAATAAGGCCCTCTTTAGTGCAAGCAAGTCTTATAGATTTGGCACTGAATCAGAGCAGGGTACACAGATATGAGCTTTAAAATTCACATGGAAAAAGTTGTATTTTAGCACACCCTAAGTACCATGGATTCATTTTTGCTATGAATTAAGTTATCAGCTAAAAGTCAGACTTTGCAGGGTCAACCTTTGGTGGACGAGGCAATCAGAAATTTGGCATAATCTTAATTCTTGAACTCTGAGTTTTCTACCAACACAGCAATCTAGTTTAGATGATCTTTCCAATAACTTAATTGACCTTCTGTCTAAATTTCCATCTTCTGTGTGTGAGTTGTTCTGAAGCAGAAACTCACAGGTGCTGTGTATCTTCTAACAAGCTCCTCCTCATTTGAAATTACCCTCTGTCCTAACAAAAACTGTTCCTGTTACACAGACAGAGCCACCTTGGCTCCTCAGCCCCACCTGAAAAAGGAAGTCTGGCTCAGAGGCTCAAGGTTTTGTGAAGGCACTGAGCAATAATTTATCCTGCACTACACCATGATGTGGCACTCTCTTCCTAGCATGTGCCTGTTTCTCCTCATCCAAACTGAGTAAGTTAACTTCTCTGCAAGTCAGCAGAACTTACCTATACTGTTTCTATTTCTTATACCCATAAACTCCTTCTGGAGGCCATAGAAGCTGTTGTCACACTCCTGATCATTTGAAAACTTCTGAGAGAATGAGAAAAAATGAAATCTCTCTCTCTCACACACACACAAACCAACAAATGAACCAACCAACCAAAAATACCCAAAAAAAAAAGAACCCCAACCAAACAAAACAAAACCAACAACAACAATAAAAGGGGAAAAAAAACAGTTGGGGAGTGTCTTTGGCTAACTATTATAATAATCTGGCATTAAACTTGTTCAGTAGAATGAATACAATATAATGAACCAAATCTCTACAATATTGTTCTCTAGCTCATATATTTGTTAAAATCTGGGTGTTTCATGTGCAAGCAGATCACCACAGCCCAGCAGATAGGCCACAGTGCATATGTTTAAACAGATCATCACCCACAACAGCAGGACAGAAGTGTAGATGCATCCAGTGAGGGAAACCAGGTCATAAATCTTGGTAAATGAAATTTTATGAAAAAGAAGAACCAATTAATGGCCATGAGAAATTGAGGACCTGTGCATTTTCACCCGTGAGGACTGCACAGTCACTGCAACCTCTTTGAACCACACAGCAGTCTGGCTCCAGGCTGTTCCAAGCACAGGCCATCAGCCTCAGTGAAAAATGCTTCAGTTCTGACTTGTTTTAAGATTTATTTTTGAAAAGTTTGCTGAGAACTTTTGACCCTGAGAAATTGCTGTCTCACATGCACCCAGGATAAGCTTCTCTGTATTAGTTACACTTCTCTGTTCTTAAAGAGGGAAAGGAACAAGGGGTTGTTCTTCACCCAGGAATGATACAGATTAGCTTTTTGACCAAAACTTCTTTTTGTAAGCTAGGAAAAACACAAACTGAATTTAAAAGCCTTGATTTAGAGGTGATTCAGAATCCAAGCCCATCGAGGACTGATGGAGGATCAAATGTCATGAATTGCAGATGTTCCCAGGTGCTGCTCACTGGCAGATATAAATGGGACATAACTAAAATTAAGACCATGAAAAGCACTAAAAAAAAATCTGTCTCTTAATTTTCAAATTCAAGTTTCAAGTTCTCAAGCTTATCTATTTTCTGGAGGTTTTGCAATACCTGTGTTGCTTGTATAGCATAAATCTCCAAGTTGTCTAGGACAGATCTTCAGCTACTAAAAATAAAACACTCATGCTGGTGACTAAAATGTCTGTAAGTCACCAGCAGGAGAAAAATTTGCATGACCTAATCTATATCTTATCTAAAACAGATTACAAAAAACACTGAGCACCTGCATTTTGCAACTGCTTTTTAAAAATACATGTACACTTACAAAGTCAGACTTGCTCAGAGCCAAGGCTGATTTATTGTTTTGCTGACTGCAAAGAGCACTAAATTAAATGTGTAATAGACAAGGGTCATCACTGAAGATGTTTAATTTGGAATTATCAGGGATTTTTTAGAAAGGAACCATGGAATGGAATAAAAACCGGTCAAACAGAAGCAGTGTGACACACTCAGGGCACTGTAGTAAGTGAAAAATGTACTTTAGTCCTGGTTGCAAAGTATTTCTGTAATAATTTTACTAAACAAGATCCAGAAACAACACTTCTTTTTTTCTTATTTGTTTCTTTCTGAACCTGAGATGACCCCTTATTAAAAAGATATTATTAACCATAGATGGCAATTCAATAGCTGTCTAATTTTATGTCATGGACATATAAACAGACTTAATTACACACTTTATGAACTATAATACAGTTAGCACATATACTATATCTATCTTTGTATATACTTATATAAAGCACATATAGTTTTGCAAACATTAAATGCATTTCTTTAAAAATACTTTTATATAACATTCAAAAAATAAGACTGTTCAACAGCAACTTTTGTGAGATCTCCTGCGCTAATTATAGGCAGCTTTAACCCTGACTGCCTCTTTGTAGACTCCACACTGCCCTTTAATTAAGACCTGCAAGACCACAAACTGTAGGTTCCCTCCATTCGGCAGTCCCCTTCGGATTCAGGGCAGCCAAAACTTATTTTAAAAGGAATTTCCTATTTCTCTGCTCTTCCACGTTAGGTTCCCCAGTGACTTTTTAGCTCTTGCAGTGCCCTTCTAGGCGGGCCCATCTCACCTTCCATGCGCTCCACGTAGCAATAAACATCGTAAGTCTCGTTGGGGAAGCGGCGCCCGTATGTCCTGACTCCTTTCTTTCCCATTTTATCTCCAAAACAGCCAACCCTTGGATGTCGAATTGGATACCTGGAAAGGCAGGAAATTCATCCTTATGGCAAGACAGCAGTTTAAGCCTGCGCAGGCGGGGCACACAAACGTTGGGCAGAAGCGCCAAAGGGCCTTTTGCAACGCTCACCTGACGGTCTGGTCAGACACCCAGCCAGCATCGCACTGCTCAAAGCCATCCTCGTAGGCTGCCTTCAGCTGCTCCGGGCTGGCCATGACGGCGCCGTTGTCCCGGCACGTCTGGTGGGCTTGTGTGAAATTCAGGGTGTACCTGCTCGTGGCGGCTCGGTAGTGGAACACGACACCTGAGAAGGCCAAAAAAGAACCCCCCTGTTAGTGGCACGTTTTGCGTCGTTTCTGCAGCCATCACCGCTCGGTAACCTTACCTAGGCGTGGTCACCGTGCTGAAAACAGGCGGGCAGAATGAAAAATAGTATAAAAAGATGAGAGAGATATTACGGTATAAATGATGTTCCCCCTCTAGTGGCTGCTACCAGTAATGGCAAAACACCCCCAAAAAAGTGCTTTTTGGAGCAGATTTGTCAGCCAGTGATGGGCCTGTTGTGTGTTCCTATGCATCAGAGATTGCTACAAATATAGCATTTATCAACAGATGGCTTTTGGTCAATTTTTCATAGCCATGTTTTCCTGCAGGCACTACAAATGGTACAAACAAAACAGAGCGTGATTTTATTTGGGCTTTTTCTGGTTCTGAAAAGGACCTTGACAATTTCAGCAGTTTCTGGAGCACGTCAGACCTTTGGAGAGGGAAGCCTGGAGTGAAGATGGTTTTGTTTAAAACAGGATCTCTCTAGAAGCCACATTCTGTTTTCTACACACACACAATTCCCACTGAATTTGACAACAGCTACAACAAACCATAAAGGGCACTGAAGTGGCAGAAAACAGCCATTCCACCTTGCAAAATCATTTCCCCCTATTACCACTGTCTTTTACAGTTTAGCATCAAAGGCAAGTCCCTTGCAATACCTCACTTATTGCGCTCTAAAATCCTCAGAAGCATTTCAACACCATAAAACATCCACAGAATGGAAACAAAACAAAACAAAAAGCCCTAAACCATAAAAAGCTCCTTTTCTCTGATGGTTTTACTGGAGTACTTCATGATGAGGAAATAACATACTGTAACACAGTTTGGGAAAACGGTGATATCATAGCAATAATTACAACAGGATTAATTTACAACAAGCCTTTGCTGTTAGAGCATTGTTGAAAGATAGAGAAAGTCTGCTAGTTTACAAACAAATAGAAGTACAGGTCACTTAGAAGACTGTTGATGCAAAATGTTCCAACATATTTAGAAACCTTTTTCTCCTGCAGACAAATTCAGTAAAATTTTGCCAGTCATCAAAAATCTACATATGGCCAATAAGTAGAAAAGAGACATTTTTCTTCTTGTCGTGGTTCACTAAGAAATTAATGTAGAAAATATTATCTGAAAACCAATCAGCCATCAGACATAATTTTTTATCAAAGCTACTTGCAGAGAAACAGGAAATAAAAGAGGAAAGGCTGGGAATCCCCATATTTCATCATTTCATAGGAAGTCACACACCAGCTGCAGCCACTAACTGGAAGCTTGCACCAGCATCCCCATGAAATACCTTTCAGAACTGACAAAACCCATCAGAAACAGCTTCTTCCAGGCAACAGTGTGATTTCAGCTCCAAATGCATCCAAGTGTTGTTTGGCAACAGTGGCAAGTGAAGAATACACCCCAGAAAATTATGGCAGTGTTTGTATCACTACATTAAATTTTCCAGGTGCCTGAAACTCAGCCATTAAGGGTGTTAAATTAGGCTATTAATTAGGTTATTTCACTGCATTATTTGGCCCAGGCCCCACAACACCGTTCCAAACAATTTCTGGGCGGATTTCAAGAACAAGCAGAGAACAGGGACAGCTTCCAAAGGGCATCTTCATCCTGTGCTGGGAGCCAAAGGAGCGTTTCAGTGTGGATGTGGGACACGCTGCTCCACACAGCCTCACAAGTAACCACCCCGCAACACAGAGTTAGGCAGCATCAGCATTTAAACATTAAAATAACAAAAAATATTATCTGAAGATTTATATTTTTTTTAACATGTAGTGTGCAAAAAAGTATTTATTTTAATATATTCAGAATTTAGTAACAGTGGTTGACACTGTGAGCAGAACACCTGCTGGTATAAATGAGCATTGCAATATTAGTGTACTGCAGTAAATAAAAATACAAGTTCAGGTGGCCTGCTTGGTGTTCTGGATCTAGAATTTAAAAATGGGCAACTTTTACAGAGCTCACAAGAGGAGCAGATAAAATACTGACCCTGTTTCATAACTATGAGCCCATAATAATATCCACAACCTGGGCATCTGGCTTCACTATATGTTATTTTTGAACATAAATGGTCATAAACAACAAACACAAACATTTTAAAACTTTTCTTTGATAACACTGGTGTTTCTGTAATAAAGCATGTTTGATGCTGAGTCAGAAATGCCCAAGTATATGAAGCAATTTGTTAATTCATATTGTTTTAATCTGAATTTAAATGTATTTTGTACGAATTTGAATTAAGTGTCTCCTTTTTTTTTTAATTGTTTTCCAAGACTGCTTCAGTGATGCTCTATGACTTCAAACCGGGCACAAGAGTTTCTGTTTCTCAGTACAGTCACAAAAAGTTTTGTTGCCTTAGAGGAGATGGCAGCATATTCCTCTAAAGTTGTATTTTTCTTTAAAAGCTTCCTGCTGCTTAAACATATGAGTGCATTTTCCACAACCAGCTATTTCACCTCTCATTCCTTCCTTTTTTTTTCCACGTTGGAAGCACCACTGCCCTTCCCACCGTGCCAGACCCGTGTGATACCTGAACAGGGCAGGAGTAAAGAGTTAATATCCCAGCCAATTTAAAGTGGATTTCGCGGAGGCGAAGAAGAGCCTTTGGTCATTTGTAAATCCTGGAAAGGAACTCGGGGAATGCTTTGTTCTCCTCGCCCTGATCCACAAGGTAAACTTCACCTATTCTCAGAGCTGGAGGCTCCTCCGTTTCCAGTGAGGGGCTAATGGACATGAAAGAGCCTCCGAGATGAATGGGAAGGAGGACGTCACTATGCATAAGCCTGTGCAACAGCTGCAATAATTAGAAGACCCCCTGGGGCTAAGGAGATTAAAGTGCAGGACTTTCATTGTTTCAGTTAGACTGAGAGAGGGGCAAAACCCATTGTCCCGATCTTTGCACTTTTAAAACATTTGTAAAGGATTTTTTTTCCTCCCCGCTTTGTCTATTTCCTCCCCCGAAAGAAAAGGCAAGAAAGGAGTTGTCCTAGGAACAAATAAAGCAACTGGAAAACAGACTAGGGCAGTATAATGTTGTCATCGAACATCTGGCAAACAAAGTCAGTGTAATTACAGGAAGGAGTAGCAGCAAGAGAGAGCACTCATAGGAAAGCAATTTGTAGCATCCAAAATTCGCTTCTGTCAGAGCAAGGGTGAACGTCTTTTAGGCGTTTATCTCATGTCTTAGGCCAGAAAATAAGAATGTAAAGGGTTTAACTTTTAACAAACAAGAGTTTCCATGGGTAAAGGCCTAGTTCTGTGGTTACACCCCTTTGGTGTTGCAACTTTGCCGTGTATCATTCATCAAAACCCTGTGGAACTGCAGGGGAAGCTAGTTTATCAGCTCCTGGTACGGCTGATAAATTATAGTTCACTTTCACTAGTGAGCTCATGCTGCTGCCACATGCAGTGTTGGATGTGGCAACATAAAGCCTGAATCTCAGAAGTTGTCTCACACAGCAAAGAATATCTAAAGAGAAAACATTGTGATGGCAGTGCTTGTTATCCTGTTAATTTTTGTCTTCAGACCTTGAACACCGTGGTGCAGACCTCTGAAATAACCCCCAGCCCACTGCCAGAGCTACCAAACAGTTCAGATCCTCCCTGCCCTTCGTGCAGAAGGCAATTGACACTACAAATACACCCCCAAAACACAGGTTACAGGACTGCGTGAAAGGAAGGAATAGGGCAGCATTTTCAGCTCTCTGCAAGAATAATTAATAAATAAATTTCCCTCTACCATCCTTTGGTGGCCGCTACCAATTGTGCTCTTCCCTCTCCAGGAAGATTCCTCGGGATCCATTATGCAGGAGAGGAAAACAGGAGCTGAAAAATGCAGCAGCCAGTGATAATTAAGTCAGCAAGGAAGCACGGAAGTTCAACATCAAGAGGTGGTAAGGTTTCAAGACAGGTAAGTCCAAAAGATTGGGTAAAAGCACCTCTTCATATGCCTGCTTAAGAGATAAAGAAGGGGATTTCTGCTGCAGAGAGAATAGATCAATTAGGTTGTCAGCACACAACCTCCCAGGGCTAACAGCATCACTGAGTGGCAGCGTTCCCACATCGGAAACAACTTTCATTTATTATCATTATAATGCTTGCAGGAAAGACAAGTTTGCATAAAAATGAAAATGTGAATTGCCATCTATGCTGCCCCCCTAATTCTTGTTTCTTTCCATTAACAAGATCAGGATCTTAAGCCTGGGATTTTCTTTACAGGCTTTAAAAAGAAATCATCAAAAGAAAAAAAAGGGGGGGAGAAAAATAAGTCTTTCAGATTTGCAGCAGAATCAAAGAGAAACTGATAAAATGAGGCCCATGAAAAGAGTGAACTCCCAAAATATCAGTTAGAAAAGAATAAAGGGATCTCACTTTTGGCAAAAAATTATTCACTGAGAGGCTACAACAAAAGAGTAAGAAAACTGTAAGGATCCCATTTGCCACTTTGATCCCTTTAAATCCAATTATCTCCCAGGAGGATAACAAAAAATCAGCTCAAATGAGTAGTTTGTTCAGATTTCTTAATTTTGAATACATTGGGTCATGCATGTTCTTTTTAATTGCACAATGTCATAGCACCACACAAAACAAGAATTTCATTAAATAGCCAAAAACGTTCCAGAATAAAAAGTACTGTGTTGTTTCACTTCTAGGTCAGATTTTTACAAGGTAGTTCAAAAGCATTTTACAGAAAAGTGGACTTCATTATAACTAGAGAGAAGGAATAAATGTGGGCACAGAAAGGTACAGCAATACTTTTTATAAAATCCTTTCTGAGGTTCAGCTCATCCAGCTTAACTTTGCCTGAAGGTTACAAGCTGAGCCTAAAAGAGTCATCTGTAAATCTCCCTGACTGGTGACCAGGGATATTTATGCAGAGAGCTCACCTCACCCAGGAACATCCAAAAGCTGAGGGACCAAGGATTCCCAGCGTGAGACAGTTTGAACTGCGGGTTTAGTAACACCAAGAAAGGTTAGAAGAAAAGCACAGAACACCATAGAGAGATGAAATTAAGAGAATCTGACAAAGGAAGTGTTGCTCCTGAGACAAAGGGAAAATTTTGGAGGAACATGCACAGAAGGCAGAGAAGAAAACATGTGGAAGCAAAATGAGTATGAATGACTTGCTCTACATATCCAGGACTGGACTTGGATGATCCCAGTGGGTCCCTTCCAACTCAAAATATTCTAAGATTCTCCATTCCTCTCCTTGTGAGAAGATGAAGCATCTAACCCTGCCGTGCTGTTAGATCCATTTTGAACACGAAATACCCCTGAGAGGTCAGTGTAATTATAGCAGCAAACCAGGGTGTCAGGAAAGCATTTCCCACAATTAGTAACAGGAAAGGGGGTATCCAGTGTGAGGAAAGTGCCCCTCCAGTGATCCTGCAGACCTGCCTGCCCCAAGGACAGCCCTGCAGGAGTGAGTAACGCGAAAGGCAAGCACCTGGCTGCCCCAAACTTCCTGCGTGGGCTAAAATTAAGTGTTTCCCTCCTCATTCTTACACTCTCACCAACGGCAAAGTGTAAAAGAGTAACGCTGATCTCAGGGGTGAAGTGTGGAGAGCACCTGACCCCTGTGGATGGGTGTTCTCTGTGGGGTTTGGGCACATGGCTCAGCACGCAGTGTGGAGACTTGCAATGCCAAAGGAAAACTGGATCAAGTGACCCAACGTGTCATCCTACTCCTGCACTTTGCTGTGGCTTTCCCAGATCCCCAGGGCTGTGCACACAGAGCCACACCTGCCAGAACAAAACTGCTTGCACCCCTAGATAAAACAAGCCAAATCAGGTTTTTTTGCTTTAGGATGAGGTGTTTGAACAGTGTTCAGATCAAAATATTTGATCTCTGTTTGATGCGCACACAACTGAGCTCCGCTCAGCAGATAAAGGATCCCATGCGAACTCACAGTGTCTTGATGGTGTCCCTGAGAGAGAATCATGAGATGGTTTGGGATGGAAGGGACCTTAACAATCATCTATTTCAAAATATAAGCAGCTATTGAGACCCAAGTAGATGGCATAGTTAATTCCTATAACCAAGGCAAAGAAAGGCCACAGAATTATGTCAATTTCTAGGATCCTGTCATTGTTTAGAAAACTTTTACCTGTCAAAAAAAAAAGGATGTAGCAGAAATATGCACTGCAGAGACAAAGGCAATGTGTGTGATGAAGCGTGCCATCCTTGTAAATGATAATTAAGATTACCAGCTGTGGTTAAGTGGTGGCTTAAGGAGTCCACCCGTGGATAATGAAAATCTACAGACATTCAGAAAGCAAATGGGAAAAAACAAACCACATTTGTTAAGGACTGAATAACACAAAGCCTCTGCGTGGGTAATTGCATGGCTGACAAGTCTCTGACAGCAGTAGGGTAAATTTTTAAGTCTGCCCTTTGATATCAGCTGCTTTCATTGGAACAGGACTCTGGGACAGCCAGATCTTTTGTCTGAACAGTTTGTTGTTAATAACCTATGAATCTGACTTCAGAAGATCATTTGGCATCTAAACCAGCAAATTAACTGGATATTTGCATGCAAGTTACCAAATCTGTCTGTTGTGGTAGCTAAACAGAAAAAAATAGGTGCACAGTTGCAACTTTTGCAGAATCTTGGGCTTGGGACTCAGGCAAAAAAATAAGTAGGCATTAGAGGTTGTACTTTCAGTGACTAATACCCACTGCTCAGCTTAGCCTGGGAAAATCTGTAGGCTACAGAGAAAATTATTCTTCCTCAGAAATCCCATTTTTCATTCCCAATATATTCCATCACTGGTAAAATACACTCATTTGATGCACAGTGTGTTCAATAGCAGTTTTGTATTCCCAGCATACCTAAAGGAGAGAAATAGCAATTACAGTAATTTTATTCAAGCTAGCTCTCCCAGCTATTATGCTACTAGCAAAGCTTAATTTGAAAAACAAGCAGGCCAGCTGTCCAATCTTATCTCCCTGGCTTCATTGATGCTGCATTATGCTTTTTTGTTTGAAAGTTTAAAATTAGGGAGTGTCCATAAAGCAAATGGATACCCTGAAAATATCTAGAACAAAAGTCCTAAATTGGTTTAAAAATACCCAAAGAAGCATAAAAAAGCCCCCCATGAATTCATCATAATGGCAAAAGAGGAATTACACCTGCTCCAGCAGAACTCTGCTGATAAGTTCTTTCACTTGAGCATAAAATGACCGGAATAACAAAACTGGTAAAAATTTTACCAGGGCTTCAGCAGCCCCAGCTCCACCCAGGAGAGCTGACCAAAGCACAGTGCTGAACCAGGCTATCCCTCAACTCTGGAATTACCTCAGTTAACATGGAAATACCCCCCTGCACCCCAGTCAGGATAGGCAGTGCAGAATGCACAAAGGGGGAGGACAGTGGATCGTGTCTCTTCAGCTGGTGTCACTTTGGGGTGCAGGTTCAAAAAGACAACACCATGGAGATAATTTGTATTCGGGACTAATGGGTTTTGGGTTTATAAATAAAAGCTGAAATCATAAGAAACCATAAATAATAGGGCAGCAACATTCACATGAAGTTCTTATGAGTCTAATAAATGCCATTTGTTTACATAATGCAGAAAACTGAGAATGGAGGGCACAAATGACGGTCTAGCAAAGCGATTTTCCATTTGGGTCAAGACTTAGCTATTTTCCTCTCTTGAAATTTTGACATTAAAGTAGTCATGGAAAAGAACAGTTGCAGAAAGAAAATGGAGTGTGTGAAATTTTCATTGAGGTAAAATCATAAATCTAATCAGTTCAACACTTTGCAGTGTTTTTTCACAAGAGCAGCCACTACAAAAGCTAAAGTAGCATCATAAATCATCCGATTTTTTATTGTCATAAACATCTGCTGCTCCTGGATTTAGATATGTAGTCAAGGGAACACTTGAAAAGGAGTAAGGAATGCCAGGTACACTCGTTATGAAAAGTAATGTTCAAACCAGGATTTCTTTTGCTTTTGTCATTAGGACCTAACAGTTTATGAAGTTATGCAGACATTAATGGCTACACTGATTTATTGTATTTCCAAATTAAGGCCACACCTTCAAACCCTTTGATCGAATCCATGCCAACAGACTGTTCACATTAGGTTAGGCATATTGGAAGAACAATACAGTATTAGGCTCACCAAAAAGGTGTTAGCCAAAGCCATGATTTCCAGCAGCAGATATTAATGTTTGTTTTGGGATTCATTCATCTGAGTAAATACTGAACTTCCAAAACACACCGAGCTGCAAAGGGGGGTGCAAAGCAGCGCCCAAAGCAAGGCTCTTGCGTGGAGATCCATCCACCCAGCTCAGTGTTGTTCTAAGCCCAGGCAGAAACCCGGGTCCAGAACTTGCCCGTGCATGGCACAGGGCCTGGGTTAATGCCCTGCCTTTCAGCACAGCCTGTTAGCTCAGGCTCAGTGCCAGCCCAGCAGGGCTCCGGAGCAGCCTCTGAGCCGTACTGACCCTGCTCCAGGAGCAGGCTCCAAGAGCAGAAACACCTACACCTCACATGTTCCTTTGGCCACTCACACTTCTGTTTTGCTTAACCTCACGGACCACTCCAGGCTGGGGCAGAGGGGCAGGAAAGCTGGGAAAGGCCCTGGGGGTGCTGGTGACAGCAGCTGGACACGAGCCCAGGGGTGCCCGGGGGGGCAAGAGGCCGATGGCCACTGGTCTGTCCCAGCCGTGGCGTGGCAGCAGGAGCAGGGCAGTGACCGTCCCTGTGCTGGCCCTGCTCAGGGACCACCTCAGATCCTGGGCACAGCTCTGGGCCCCTCATGGCAAGAGAGACCTGGAGGGGCTGCAGCGTGTCCAGGGCAGGGAACGGAGCTGGGAAGGGGCTGGAGCCCCAGGAGCGGCTGAGGGAGCTGGGAAAGGGGCTCAGCCTGGAGAAAAGGAGGCTCAGGGGGGACCTCGTGGCTCTGCACAACTCCCTGACAGGAGGGGGCAGCCGGGGGGGTCGGGCTCTGCTCCCAGGGAACAGGGACAGGAGGAGAGGGAACGGCCTCAGGCTGGGCCAGGGCAGGCTCAGGGTGGACAGCAGGAAATAGAACTTCACTGAAAGGGTGAAGGCATTGGAAGAGGCTTCCCAGGGAAGTGGGGGTGTCACCATCCCTGGGAGAGTTCCAAAAATGTTTGAATGTGGCATTTCGGGGCCTGGTTTAAGTGGTGAATTTGGCAGTGCTGGGTTAATGCTTGGACTTGATAGTCTTAGATGTCTTCTCCAGCCTCAACAATTCTGAAAGTCCTGTCTCTTCTGTCTCTCAACACGTAGACTTCTCCCTCTCAAAATTTTGGAGGCTATTTCGTAATAGTGATGGCAAGCAAGCTGTTATCACTGCACGCCCCGCATTTAGAAAACACCTCCCCACTTGTTTTCCTGCACCTTCTCCCAGTTTCCTTCTGCCCATCCAAAATTTATTACTGGGTGAAAAGAAACACATCGTTTGTGTTTGATGTTCCTGTCCCAGAAAGAGTGGCTCCCACTTTTGGTGGCAACATAGTTTGGGACATCAAGACCACCCAATCACAGCTTCAGTGGCTTCTTTTCATCATAAGTTTTCATCCTTTTTGTCACAAATTGCTTCTTTTCCCCCTACTCAAGGGGCAAATTGCTAAAAACACTCCTTTAAATCCTCTCCACTTTTGTGTTAATTACTAAGATTCACTGTTTTAACTGGAATCCCTGTTGGTTACAAATGAAATAGACAAATCCTTACCCTCAACGGCCAGAGAGACAATGCCCTGTGTGTCCTCCACTCCGTACATGACGTCGCAGCGATAGACCCCGGCATCGCTGGCGCGCAGCTTGGAGAAGGTCAGCGAGGCGTCCCCGGTCTCCTCCGAATGGCTCGGGACAGACACCCTGTCCTTGTAGCTCTGGCCTATTTTGATGTTGCCATTTTGGGCCACCAGGACCGTGGTTTCCTTGGCGTCCTTCCCGCTTTTGTCCAGTTCCACCTTGGACCATTTGATCCGGAGGTACTCAGCGGCATAGCTGGAGGATATGGTGGGTGTGGTTGAAAAGAAGCACGGCAGCACTGAAGTTCCAGAGAGAGATCCCTTGACCAGGGTTTTTTTTTCTGCTTTAACTGGAAAAAGGGGAGAGAGCGAGGAAAGAGAAAGGAGAAATCACATTACTGTAACAGCAAAATTGGAAACAGATATATTTCACTGTTAGTTAATGATTCACTTGTGCAAAGAATGAAATTCACAAACCTTAGCTGATTTGTAACAGGACTTGGGAGTACAAGCTAAAAAAGACTTTGTATCAACCTTGATACATTTTAGGCTGATGACAGAGCGTGTTTCTCTTTGGGAAAATTTCATTCTGACTTATTTTCTCCATTTGTTACAGACACCAAACTATTAACCTTTGGAAACGGGTCTGAAATTTTAGGTGACAGATGAACTGCAAGAGCTGTTTCTTCAGTTCACAGGAGGAAGACCACTCGGAGTGAAAGATGGTAAGTTACCTCACTGGCCAAAAGCCTGGATACAGGGGAGCTGCTGGTGTTCACACCTTGCCTCACCTCACGGCAGCTTCTCCTGTCCTCAGAAGGAAACACAGCCCATGGCTTTGCATCCCTGCCACCCCTGACCCCCCTGTCCTCTCAGGGGTTTATTCTTTTTATTGCACACGTGCTGAAACAAAAGCCTTTCCGGTGAGAGGCTCCCAAATAGTCACTCTTTCAAAGTTGTTTCCTCGTAGCCTCGGGGCCTTTAACGCTTTGCAGAAATGAAATATTTCAGGATGTAAAAGCAAAGAAGGAAGTAAAGCACGCAGAAAGTCCCTACTTGGCTCAAACTTGCCATGATCAGGACTTTTATCATTTTTTATGTCATCTCCAGCTGCAAACATTTCACAGTGAAATGCTTCCATCTGACAATATCCTGAGGGGGAAGTTGACTACTGTTCATCCAAGCTGCACACTGCAACTGAAGAGAGGGTTTCTGATAGATTTACCTCTTTTATGTGATGTTATTTCATCACACATAATGTCTTAAAGAAGATTAAAAGCTGGTGCACAATAGTATCTATTTTACCTCTTTCACAGTCCTTCACTATAACATTTTTGAAAGGTAGAACATGGTCATCATTACTTTGCAGGGAGCTAAGACTCATACAGTTTAGAAATATAATAATATACTACCCATTGACAGAGTGATACATGAAATAGGAGACACTAGCATATGAAAATGAGCTAGCTATTTATTTATGATAAAAGATACAATCTCTCCACAAAGAGTAGAAAATTAAGGGGTGGGATGGAAGGGTGGGCAGAAGGAGAGAGTTAAAGAAGATGAGCAAAAAAGGAAAAGAAAAAAGGAAGAGGGGATAATAAGAGAAAAAAAGAAAAAAATAAAAGAAGAAAGAAAACAGAAGAAAAAGGAGGGGGGAGAAAGTAGAAGAAAAAACAAAAATTGCTCATTAACCTGAATATTTTTAACAGAAGCAGATGATTTTCTACAGGATAAAATATTAATGGTATCACCTAAAAAGGTTCAGTACAAGAGTCATCAGCTTGATACCCAAGCATTTCAATAATAAAGTACCATTAAAAAAAAAAAAAAAAAGGACTGACAGGGAAGACACAGAATTCTGAGTGGAAGTTCTCGGGTCCTCTCCATCCATGCCTACCAAACTAGAACTCCTTGGGCACACAATTCAGATAGAGTCAAGATGATGGTATCAAAACTGATGAAACCAGAGACCTTTTATATCACCTTTATTTTCTTGAAACTTCACAGAGTTACAGTAGGCTAGAGATAAAGAAAGAGAATGAATTCTCAGTTCTATCAGTTGTGATGGAATTACTGCCAAGTTGCACAGGTGGGAGATTAAAATCAGTCTCAAAATATTTAGAATTTATTATGATCTCTTGTCATCTATACACCTTACAGGAACTTTCTTCTTGAATGAGGAATGACTTAATTATAATCATTCTGACTGACAGAATTTTAATAAACTTTTTAAGATCATAGTTTGTGATTATGAGTGATCTGGAATATCAGCACTGAACCCTGAGGAAATTTCCTCCCTTTAAAATTTGTGTCTTCACAGCAGCCAGCTGGAAGCCTTGGCAAACAACACCTATCACCTTGATATGCAAACTAGATCCAGCCTAAACTGTGCTACTTCCCAGAATAGGAGATTCTGTGTAGCTGCTGTTCTGTCCAACTTTAGAAATCATTATAACACACTTTATAAAAAACTACTTGTTGTGGTGAGAGGAAGGAAGAAGGAGGAGGAGAAGGAGGAAGAGGAGAAGGAGAAGGACAAGAAGAAAGGAGGAAGGAGTTTTTCCCTACTGAAGAAGAAAATATTTGGCTGACATAATATCTGAAACACAAGATTAAGTCATGTTCCTGCACAGCTCCAAAAAGCTTGATTTCTTGAAGCAGTCCAAATTAGCTAGTCTAGCAGAATTTACTGGCCAATGCAGAAACTATCAGTATCTTGTATTAATCCATATAACCCTTTTTTTCTCCCTTTAGCATTTTTGCTGAGCTTATATTCCATGTCAGCCCCTATGACATATGTCAGACTAATGACACATAGCTAGATATCTTCCTTTTGAGGTGGGAGGAAAGGAATTCTGTGGTAAATGTTACAAAATCCTTAAAGTAGGAGTCTAGATAATTTTTTAAAAGGACAGAATTCTGGCCTTCTGTATCACATTAACCATGATGACCAAGCCAATAGGTTTGCAGTGGACAAGGAATCTGAAGAGAAGGGTACCCTGCATGGTGTAACACTGCTTAGAGGAGTGAATTTGCCACATAATTAAGTTTAACTGAACAGAATGTTGCTACTGACTATGCAGACAAATCCCACATGCTTAAAGAATAAAATATTCTATTTATTTTTAGCTAAATTTATGAGGGGGAAAAAAAAATGTTGCATCTCATTTTTCAGTTCATCGACAACCTGCTGGGACATATGGTATATTGCCCTGTCTAGCAGCAGAAATAGAAAGGATCAGTGAAATTGTGTGTTTTGTCAATCCAGCTACTAGCACTGAGCCTAAGAGAAGCCTTTTCATTAAACATAAGTCTTTTAGTGAAGATAATAATGAATTCAAATGAGTGAAACTTGTATGAAACACTGACAGGTAATGGACTGAGACCCAACAAAAACCCTCCTTGAGTCCTTTACCAGGTGGTTTGAGGTCTGAGCAAGCAGAATAAGAGAAGGAGGCACAGACTGATGACGAACTGCTTTTACACTCTGCAAGACACTCACAGGGAGGCAGGCAAACGTAAGTCTCAGCTGCAGAACTCAACGTAATGCCACAAATAGCCACCCAAGACAGGTAAGAAAAATGCCAGCGGTGATTATAACCACAAGGCCCAGCTTGTAAACCACAATATCCTCACACCAGCTGGTTGAAAGGGAGTAAATGCCACACTAGCAGGAGGCATCAGCCTTAATTGTGAGCATTAATGGTGTCATTAATCCTTCACCTGCACCAAGCAAACAGCCAAGGTGACCCATCTTCTCACACCCTGTTTCCTGCTGCCTTCCTCACACACAGCTGAGAATTCAGAGTCTTAGAGGAGCCATGCAGGGCCATTCTCAATCTGCCCTCAAAGGAAAAAAAACACTTTTGTGGCTACATAAAGACTAACGGGCTTGCCATGGTATTTATGAATGTGGCCACTCACAAAGGTGAGCATTGAAGAGGAAACAGAGACAGGAATAGTGGTAAGTGGTGGGAATTTGTGTTTCACAAAAGATTTCCAGGCTTCAATTTTATATTCAAACTAAGGATTTAAAAGGAAAAGCTAGAAACTTAAGATGTTTGTCTCTTCAGAAAGCTGGGATATTTTTTATTTTTGGATTATTTTTAAACAAAAGCCATACTTATAAAAGTTGTGTGTAGTCTTCTAACACTCATCCTCGAAAATACTATTGCACCAGCTGACTTTTCTACAAAAGGTAATGGCATGACTTGATCCCACATATTCTTTGGGATCATGAATTGGATCAATTAATGAAAAACGAAATTTTTTTCATCCTTGTCTTCCTCATCATGGTCATACTTTGAACATGGTTAAGAGATGATTGAACATGGGCAAAAGAGTGGCCCCCAACTTAAAAAAACAAACCCCACAAAGTGTACAGTGTGTTTTAGGAACATCAGGGTCTTTCTGAATTTCTTTGAAAAAAATTTGGGCAAATAAGGAGGGGTCACAACCTGGTCTACATTCCGAAGAATGGGATGTTCATAAAGAACTTCCTTAAGTACCAAAAAATCTACCCTGGAGATAAGATGAGACATTTAAGAAGTAACAAAAGGTGGAGTAAGTGAGGGGACATGTAAAGATGCCATCCCATGTTCTACAGCTCCAAGGATCCATGCGACTCCTCTCCACTTACAGTGCTGCTCTCTCAACCCCTGTATCCCTGAATTCTGCATTTGTGCAAGGCAGTGAGTCGGGTCTGTGGTCTGACCTAGACCTTTCTTCCTTATATCCAATCTAAACCTATCATCCTTTTTTTTACCTGGTTCCACTAAGGAACCAATCCTTTTCTTTATCATTCAAGTCTACCTAAAGACGTTACTAGCAACAGTGTTCAAACTGGATGGGGAAAAAAATAGTAAATTTTATTTTCCCAAAGGCTAAAATCAGTTTGAGGAGTTCCTGGAAAGAAGGGGGAAAGAAAATAAAGAAAAATCTTGCTTTGAGACTTGGGAAAGCTGCTTTCCTAATTTTGTGAGTCTGCAGCAGCTGTTGGGATATTTTCCTTACTGAAGGCCTGACCCAAACTTTCAAATAACCATGGCAACCACACATGGATACATACTTCAGTTTTAGCATGGAATCACCAAGAGAGTTACTAAGGGCTCCTTCCTTTCCACCCAAACCTGCAGCTGCCCTGACACATCCTTGCTCCAGACTCCAGCAGCCAAGGAACCTGCCCCAGCTTAGCTCACAGGCAGCCCAAGCACAACAAGCCAGCAAGGGCCTTGAGGAGGACACAGAAACAAAATTAGTGATGTGGTGCAGCGTGGCAGAGGCAACGAAAGTAAATTTCCTGAGTTTGGGCTGTTTTCCCAGTCCTGTGAAATGCCCTAGCAATTAGTCCACTAATTAATTTTAATGAATGGTTCTGTGTACAGCAGACTTACCTTTAGGTAGCATATATGTTATAACTAATGCAGAGTACATCCATAAGATACTTTTTATACTTAACAACATCTTGACCTAGAAATGAAGAACAAAGAAGGAAGTGGTTAGTATTGCACTGTGTCCTTAGCAAATGTTGTACATCAATATTTGTCACTGGTATCAGAAGCAGTCCTTCCTGCTTTCAGGACACCTCCATTTGACAATTTATGGTGGAGATTTGTTATAATGACCATGTGCCTCTATGGAATACAGATTTATAATGAGTTTCAGGTTGTTGAGTCCTGAGTGATTCCCAGACATGTCAGCTCCCTTTGGGTTTGCTTCTCACTTCCATTACAGGCTCCACCTTCCAACAGCCAGGAAGCTCTTGACATGTATCATACATACACAATAATAAATTGCATATTCACCATAGTACTTCTCAGTTTTTATTTCAGTTCAGAGTTACACACCTTGAACCTGCAAGTATCCCCAAAGTTAAAAAAGCATTGCAGGACACACAAACACCAATGACCACAAAGGGTTTATAAATAGTCCTTCACCCATATGTGCTATGAACATCCCAACATAAGACATGACTTTCAGCAGCATTTTGTCAAACCGCTGACAAATTTTTATCACAATCTTGATTTTCCTGATATTGCTGCAAAATCTGCTACTTGGCCTCTTCGCTTGGGCAAGTAACCAAGCTGACAGTCTTTTCCTGTTCAAAAGAGATAGCAGTTGAACTGTTTTAAGGATCAGTGAAGCAGATATTTAATAGATATGTACCTGTCTGTGTTATAACTATGGAACCTGCACTGCACACATGTACAATTTAAAACCTCTACTTTTAAAAACGTCTCAGGCTGCACTGAATGTGACAGCAAGACACTTGGAGAGGCAACTTCAGAGAACTCCTGGTGATGTGTTCAGCCTCAGGACAGTTCTCTCCACAGCTCACAGCTGCAGCTCAAACTCCACATGAGTCTGTGTGAAATGGCACAACATCCTGTAACGTCTGAGCAGCACGGGAAAGACGCAAAACAGCTCCAACCAAGCCTTTCCAGTGAAGCAAGCTAAAAATTCCCACCCAACAGGGCTGAAAACCCCAGAGCCTTTCATTCCCCCTACATGGATGGCCAGAGCCAGCTGGTTGCACGGGGAAACGTGCTACAACCTATTCCCAGGGCGTGGGGGGAGAAATGCAGCTGCTTTCCACAGAGCAGGCTGCACACTGCCAAGGACAACCCATCTCTGCTGCAGCCATTCAGGTCAGCTGAGTGTAGAGTGTGATATCACTTATTTTGCAACACGAACTTCATGGAATTTGCACTTTTCACGACTTGAGTCCCAAATGAGAACCGGGACTTCATTCAGTTGAAGCCCTCCATGCCATAAAACTTCTTCTGGAGACCCTAACACATACCCCCAACACCACTCAGCCAGACTTTTATCTCTTCCTACACTTACACAAGCCAAGCTGCACGTGAAGAAAACTAAAGTGGCTATTCATTAGGCAACTTTAAAATTCTATGCTGTGCCGTGGTACAGCCTCCCTGTAGAAGGTTGTTATGAGTGAGGAGGTTGCACAAGATCAGAGCTGCAGACATCAAAGTCCTTTAAATGCAACTGATTAGCCCTGAAATACAGAGTCATATGCTTGCTTAGATAAACACTTAAGTGATCCTCACTATTACACAACAATTAAAAGAAAAAGTGATGTCAGTCTCAGCCTACAGATGTGCAGAAGGACCTTCAAGCAACCCTTGTATCCCAAAAATGCTGGAAGCCTCAAGCACCAAACCACTGCAGTGAAGTTCCTAGAGTAACACAAGAGCTCTGATGAGAGCACGAAAATAAGGCTGACACAATTCTCCACCTTCCAAGGTGATGAGTGATGGACCTGCCTGCAAGACAAAGTTCTGGCCCCTGTGAGAGCTGAGTGGCTGCAGACCTTCTGAGATGTTCTGCCCACATGTGGTCCCATGAGTCACATGCTGGCCACATCCACAGCAAAGCCAAGGTCCAGAACAGAATGTTTAGAAGTTTAGCTCTCCATGTTTACCCATAAGTTTTATCGCCCTCCTTCCCCTGAAGGCAACCTTGCCTTTTGGGACCAGAATCAAGGGAATCAAAGAAACCTGACAAGAAAAAGAACGAAGTATTTTCTTGTTCCTGACAGCAGAGGTGTTGCACCTAAACAGGGCTGGTTGCATTTTGCAGCCACCACCTGGCTCACTTCCCTGGCTCTGACCTGGAGTACCTGGGTGCCTGGCACGTGCCGGTGGGAGCCTGTTGCCCTTGGAAGTTCATTGCAATTGCTGTCATAACACAACTGCTTCCACATTTGGTAAGAACACAAACCCTGCTGCTGTGCTGCCAGTCACCAAGCACAACATACACACCCACAGTGACAGATGAAAACAGAAAGGCAACCGTGGAAGGACAATTTTCAAGGTATCCATGGGAACAGAAGAGAGCATTCCTGGCTGTGATGGCTCCTAGCCTTTTACTGAGTAGGGCAGAAATTACACCTGCTGCACCAAGGGCTTGGATAGCTCCAAGAAACAGCACTGTTTGAGCACAGAGCTTAATATGAGACACCTGCCAAAAATCCCCACTTGACTCTTGGAAAACCACCTCTTGACTTTTTATAAATCTTCTTTATCCTGAAATGCTTACTCAAGCAATGAAAAGCCCTGGGACAACGGCCTGATTTTCAGCCCTTAGGGTCAGGAGTGTGAGCCCCACACAACCCTCCACGCCCGAGGGTTGGTTTTCATGCTCCAGGCCTTGGTGGGTTCCCACAAACACTCCTGGGTTGCCGAGTGCTGTTTCACTACAGCTGCCAGAATTAAAGGTGCAATTACCCCTGCCACCCTCTCCAAACACGCAGACCGTAACAGCAGCACCTTCTCAGCCCCACAGGGCAGCCTGGCTTAGGAGGAGACAGAGCTCTGCAGAACTGGTGCCAAAAATCCTCCTCGGGACCCACAGGTAAGGCAGAGGCTGCTGCTTACACCTCACCCTGATTCCTGCCCACATTTCCAGGCTCTCAAATGTGACTGCTCCTGCCTCCTGCCCTTCTGCTGGCAGATGCTGCAGCAGACAGTGTTCCCCTGTAGCCTCCAGAGCTGAATCCCTGCTCTCAAACTGGTTTGTGTTTCCCATTCCCCCACTCTGCTGCTCACAGAAGTCTGCTGTACTGCCCCTAAGTCCACTGCAATTAGCCAAAATCCATCTAACCATACCTTTTTCCACAAGATTTTTTTCTTTTTTCCCTTGGTGTCACTACACCCATAGTAAAAGAAATCCATAACACTCTGGACACAGTGAGCAAATCTTGCCAACTCAAGCTGCAAGACTTGAGTAAGTGTTTAATTTCCACCTTCTGCTAAAAAAGTACCTCACTTGACATGACCAAACTTGGGTTGCCTGCTGGCTGGTTTCCAACTGGGCTGATCCATTTTATTAGGAGCTACTACAGGCAGATGGATCCACAGCAGGAATTTGTGCCACATTTTTAAACAGGATGCAACCCTGAGTGCAGCATCTTTTAACCGAAAGATGCCAAAGTCCTGGACAAACTTCACATCTTTAAAAACTAGCAGCAGGGGCTCTCTCTGAGGGGAAAGAGCACAGCTCCTATTTTTGCAGGCACTGCTACCTTCCCTTACTACAGCAAAAACTCATAGGAGCAGCAAGTTCTGACCAAATTCCAGCTTGTGTTTAGTTTGCACTGTAAGCTTGATCTCACACCAATGCTATTTTAATTTAACCAGATGGGAGAACATCATGTCTCTCTTTCTGTTTAAAACTCCAGGTTCAGAAAGTGAATTGTCCTGGTGTGGAACAGACTAAAGTCTTACCATCCAAAAATAGTCCCAGTTTCTCTGAAGCTGGAGCAATGAGAAATTAGACATTTTCACAGAAGTAACAATGTCTCTAAAACCTGCAACTTCTCAGGTCACACTGAGATTGGTTCTGCATGTGCTTTACAGCTGCATTGTGAAATCTGGACGTGTTCCTTAAACATGTAAAAAGCAGCCTCTGCCCATCTGACCCTCACAGTGAAAGTCAGAAGGACATAAAAAATTAAAAGAAAATAAATAAGAGGGTGGAACCCAACAGAACCTGTCACTAAAGAAGGAAGGCTGCTCGTACTAATGGGTAAAACAGTAAATTACAGTTTCCAGTGAAATCTCAACAAGCTGGAAATGACCAATCCCACTCATAACACACCCCTTGCTACTTTCCAAGCTCTGAAACCTTCACAGGTGCCATCCTTGCTCAAATGCACACATCCTGCACTTTCTTTTGCTTCTGCAGTCCTTTGATCCTGGTACTCCATCTGACTGTTAATTGCTGACATGTATCCACCTCACTGTCAGCGCTGCCTAATTAACTTTGCCAGCTTCACCACATCTCTGCCACATGATTAATTAGCCCACTGTGCTGACACATGGCACATCAGCCTGCATACGATTCATCAGTGGCCTCTGCTTGGCCTGTTATCCCTTGGAAAGGTGCCCCCAAGGCCTCAGAGAAGGTCTTTGGGGTGTCTGCATCACCCCTTCCTTATGACCTGCAGCAGCTTTTGGGGGAAACTCCTCCAGGCTGAACCCTTGCGGTGCTGCCTACAGGCTGGAGCACAGACAGGAGCAGTGACCAGAGCACAGCGTGTTCTGGCGCTCCTGGCTGCAGCAGCTGCTGCCTCGGGACATCCCTCACAGCCCTGCGCTTTTATGCCAGGAGCAGCTCCGGGCTCTGGGACAGCCATGCAGAGACACGGTGGAAAACTGCCAGAGGCAGCGCGTGGAGGAGCAGTGAGCACACCCCGCTCCTTCTGCATCACCCCAGCTCCACCTTCTCGCTCCTGCCTTCCAGAAACATTGAATATCCCCAGCTGGACACACAGGGATCACCAAGTCCAGCTCCTGGCCCTGCACAGGACACTCTGACAATCCTACCCTGTGCCTGAGAGCGTTGACCGAGTGCACCTTGACCTCTGTCAGGCTTGGTGGCCTGATGAGCTTGTTCCAGGAGAACTGAGGGCCTCTCCTGCCCACCTCTCCCAAGCACCCTCACTGGTGAAGGGAGCAAGAGGGGGAGCCATGGGGAAGCAACGTGAAAGTGTCACTCATGGCACCCACAGATCTAACCCATCATGGGATTCAGCACCAAGACCCCCCTGTGGACTTCAGCAGGGGTTCCTCTGTGCCTCTTGGGCTTCAGCCAGTGCCACTGCAGGGCACAAGGGTGGCTGCAGGTGCCCTCACCTCACTCTGCCATCCCCACAGCCCCGGTCCCACCTCACACCTTGAGCCCACGCACAGAGGGGCTGCTCAGAGTCGGAAACGTGCCGGTCCCACCCCACTGTCCAACACTGCCCATCGGGCACTGCCAGCTCCTGTGCCACAGCATCACAGAGTTTTGACTGGGACGGAAATTAAAGCCCACCCAGTGCCACCCCTGCCATGGCAGGGACACCTCCCACTGTCCCAGGCTGCTCCCAGCCCCAGTGTCCAGCCTGGCCTTGGGCACTGCCAGGGATCCAGGGGCAGCCACAGCTGCTCTGGGCACCCTGTGCCAGGGCCTGCCCACCCTCCCAGGGAACAATTCCTGCCCAAGATCCCATCCATCCCTGCCCTCTGGCACTGGGAAGCCATTCCCTGGGTCCTGTCCCTCCAGCCCTTGGCAATTGTCTCTCTCCATCTTTCCTGCAGCTCCTTCAGGCCCTGCAAGGCCACACTGAGGTCCCCCCAGAGCTTCTCCTCTCCAGGCTGAACAACCCCAGCTCTCCCAGCCTTTCGTCCCTCTGCTCATCCTGGTGCTTCCTCTGGGCCCTCTCTTTGTGCAGAGGACTCCCAGGGTTGGATGGGCAGTGCAAAGATCAGCGGCAACAGAGATTTTTTTCGAGGGGGTGTTGGTTTCTTTAAATTACTTCATTACGGCGGTGGTCTGGGGGGTTTCGGCGTTTTTTTCCCCTCACGGTGATGGGCCCGGAGCCCTCTGGCGGGAAACCGAGGNCAGCGAGGGACCGCGCCCGCCCCGTCCCGGGCTCGCCCCGCCGAGCCTCGCTCGCTCCTTGTGGGGGAGGAAACTTCCCCTTTCGCTCAGACCGAAAGGCGAGAAAAAATTTTT
>VXAD01047015.1:193514-250582 GCA_013399195.1 Dicrurus megarhynchus | reverse complement strand
TTTACGGCACTGGTGAATATTCTCTGTCTCAGCTTCTTATCCCCACTTCTTTTTTTTGTTATTTTCTAAGATGCTCTGAGCTCACACTGATTTCTTTGCCTCTGATAGAATTTCTTTGCCTCCTACATGTGTAAAGTCAGGTCCTTTCCTCCAGAGATAGTGCTTGTTACTGAAAACAGACAATTTTTGGTCCCAGTTCATTCCCTCTTTGTTGCCTGGGTATCAGACTCCACCGATGTGACATGAAAAAAAGGCAAGACAAGAAAGCCAATTTGGGCCTTCCAGCTACTCCTTTCACAGCAGGCACAGAGAAAGCCTAAAAATGAGTGAAAACTTCACAGTTCAGCCTAAGAAAATGTACACTTTCTTTATTTAAAAAAATAAAAACTTAAAAAAAAAAAAAATAGAGCGGGGTTTTACTGTGGATTATGTGACACTTCACCTTGCACTTTAGGTTTCTATAAAGCCCAGTTTAGGTCAAACTGATTTTTGGCAGAAAACCAGGCATAACTAAGAGCTTCATATAGTTTCCATCTGAAAACATAAATCAAGCAGCAGGCTCAAGGACAGCCCAGCCAAGGTTTGCTGAACCCCACAGCCCCAGACAGTGAGGCTTTCAGTGGATGGAGTCTGATACGCAGTTTTGGCTATGATATGTAGATATGTAGTTTGTTTGTTTTGCAAAGCATCTGGGCCCAAGGAGGGGAGGAAAGATAAGTGAAATGTGGCTTTTTCCAGGCCCAGGAGCCGCCTCTGGCTCCCCAGTTGCTGGTGAACAGTGGGCTCTTTTACACAGCCCCGAGTGGCTCGGCGGAAGCATGTGGGATGCAAATGGGAAAAGGGCACAAGGGGATTTTTACTTTCTTTCCCCCCTTTTTTTTAAAAGTGTGCATCACTGTGTTTATACTTTATCATCTGTGATGCAACCAGATATCCACTCATACCTGCACACTCCCATTGCTCCTTTCACTTTTTATCCATCCATCTTTGCTAGCAATCCTTTTCCTTCCTTTTTCTTTTTTTTTTCTTTTTTTTTTTGGTGAAATTGTAGCTTTTGACTTTGCAACACTTGAATTTGCCAAGTCTTGCATGCTTTTTGTGCCCAGCCCCTTTCCTCTGTACTTAGCTGTGTTGGTTATCCTCATGCTGTCACATGAGGATTGAGACCTTTGTTTGCAGGGCAGGGTCTGTGTGTTTTTCTGTTGAGTGCCTTGAGATGCTCAGCTTCACGGAGATATTTGTGTGTTTTTTAATAAAAAACGGAACGAGAAGACGTAATTTCCTACTTGTGGAATCATTTAATGAACCCTCACAGGCTTAAAGCAACACAAAGAGAGGCTTGAAAAACTCCTCTCAGCTTTTGCTCATTTTGTTGCAATTTTGTTTTCCATGCTCTGAAAGTCTGAGTGGTTTCTAGCGAAACCCTCCACACAGGGTAACCTCTGCTCCCCTGCAATCATTTCACTCCGATTCACAGAGGCCTGGATTGTTCCTGCCCCCGACTATCCCCCAGGATTAATGCCTGTTAAAACTTCCTAATGTATTCCAGCCCATTCTGCTGCTTTCAGCATCTCACTGAGGACTTTCACTGTGCCACTTTGTGCTGCAGGTCCGGGGCCTTATTAGCAAACACTAATTATGTCACAGCAGCCACACGCTGCAATAATGGCCTTATGTGCAATCCAGGTGGGCAAGCAATGAAAAAGAATAAATGCTTGGTGCAAAACACTGTGTGGATAAAAGGTGAGGCCATTTTTATACCTGCAATACTCAAAAGCTGGCGAGAAAAAGCGAGTTCCAGATTGTGAATATGGGGCTGAAACCCAGGGCTCCAACACTGGTGAGTTCTCTGGGAAGGGTTCTGGGTCTGGAGACTTGAATTTTGTCATGGCTGTGGTTGTGATGTTTCCTTGGACAGGCAATGGGATGCTGGATGCCTGAGAGGGTTGTATGGATGCAAAACTGCATCAACAGACCCTTTAGAGAGGTGCTTTGGGGCCAGTGGGGGTCCTAGAGCCCTGTCAGTCCTTGGAAAACCTAATGTCCTTGCCAGCAGCAACAGCAGAAACCTTTCCATGGAGCTTTGCTTCTTGCAGAGTTTGCCTGGCCCCTTCTGTTCACAGACATATTTCTTGAATGCCTGCTTCCTGCCAGGGCCTCTCCTTCTTTTGGGTAAACACTTCTATTTTGACCCAAAAGCTGAGAAAATCCTGAGTTTTGGGCAGTGTTTGAGGTCCCACACACTAACCCTCGCAGTATCTCTGGGTGATACTGCGAGGAGAGCAGGATCTGAGGATGGAGAGCAGGATCCGAGGTCTTGCCAACATCTCTTTTCCACAGGGTCGCTCCCCAAATCCGCGGTGCCCTGAGCGGCTGATGGTGTCCGAGGGGCACTCAGCAGCACTGGCTCTGCCTCCGAAATCATAATCGCTTCCATCAGCACGAGGGGCACTGACTCACGGGTGCTAATACCCCTGCTGCACGTATCTGCTCGGCAATCCTTGTTCCTCCTAATCAAATTAAGCAACTGTGAAACTAAAGAGAGGGGAGGGTTGCGCAGGGCAAGCAGAGGAAGAAGAGAATTGCACTTTCGTTGCCTTGTGGTAAAACTTACTGTTTTGACACAAGAACAGGGTTAATTCCACCTCAGCAAATAAAGCTCTTTCCTTAAGAAGGAAAGCTGAGGAAATCCTCAAGCTGTTGCACAGATAATAAAGATAAATTTAGGAGATAGCTTAGAAATTGCCCCTAAGACATAAAGTAATAATAAGCTACTTACCACAGTATGGGTGACAATTAAAATACCTGTGGGATATATAAGTGTCATCCTTGAGAGCTCCTGTCCTGCTATTGGAATGTATTAATTACCCAACCACAGATGATCCTTGGGTGCTGGAAAGCTACAAAAATACTCATGGACTTTTTAGGACCAAAAGTCAGCCTTCGAAACAGGGGTAGAAATACCTTTCTTGAAAGCCTTGACATAATTTTTGCATAAGGGTTAATGGTTCGTGCAGAAAAGCAACAGCAAAGTTTCAAACCAAGAGAAAAAAAATTGGTTATTTCTTATATTCTTCAGTATTCATTGGTTCATAGGACAGTGCTCCCTCAACTACTGTCAAGGAGCCATCAAAGTCTCAACTTTAATTTTTCTCATTTCCCAAGAAGTCAAAGGGATTCCTAAGATTTAATCTGCAATATTTTGCTTGTGGGATGTGTATATGTAACCACATAGTTAGAACTTGTACTTTTACCACATTTTCATTGTTTTCACTGCTGTTGTATTGGTTATTATTAGATTTTATTATTAGACTTTAGTATTACACCAGCCAAATTCTTTGAAAGAAGAAAACATTGGAGGTATTTTTATCTCTTGTTTCTTTTTAGAACGTATATCTAGGTCTTAATCCGAAGAGTTGTGAATTTTCTGAGGAATCTTCTGCTGCCTTGAAGAGCTTTATGCTCTGGTGTGCTCAGTAAAAAGGTCAGACCAAAGGAATATGTTGACTCTGGTCGCGCTTCTATAAAAGGAAACCTGAAAGCATTTAAAATAGAAAAATGCTATCTTTCTGGAGCCCCTGTTTCCAAGGCCAGACGTTTAAGCCTCCCCAGAAGCCGGCAATAAGCTCCTCGTTTAATGTCACAATTAATTTAATGGACCCAGATAGGACAGGGGGGTTTGTGTGAGTTCACACACCCGTGCCCACGCAGACGTTCACCGCACACCGTGACATTACTGTCAGAAAAAAGCTGTCTTAGCATCCAGTCCAGGGGCTTAGTTCACAGCTCTGAGCTTGCCAGCTGAAAGCTGAGCCCGGTCTGACTCGGGCTGGCTTTGAAGGAGGCCGAGATAAGGCAGCATTAATCTAAGTGAGTGGTTCTTTTTTGCCTGAAGGGAGGGAGCTGGAGCTCCTTTGGGAGGCCAGAGACCACCTGGGCATTCATCCTATCGGGCCACAAATCAGTGTGTTAATAGCTTGTGTACAATAGCCTGTCAGAACGAGCAGGAGGTAGCTTTGCTGTTTCTACAGAATCATTAGAAACGGTTTGTTTTTTGTTTTGTTTTGGTTTTTGGTTTGGTTTTTTTTTTTGTCTCTGGGACAATAAATATAAGTATTATTTTAAACACGGAGAATTACAACCCTATTTAATAACTCCTTGATACTCACAATAAGTTTGTTTGGTTAGAGCAAGATGTAGGTAACCCTACAAACACACTTTTGTCTGCACAGGTGAGGTGTTTTTCGAGTGGAAGATTGTGGAAGGAAGCTAACAGGAGTGCAGTTTTGTGGGCGTTTTGTTGATGACTGACTCAGGAAAACGGTCTCAGTTTCAGACTGAAATTTTGGGAGATGGGGTTGTACACTGTCATCTGGAGAGCCATGAGAAGTTGCCACAGACTCCAGCAAAGGCCTGACGCAGGTAGGATCAAAACTGAGAGGCTGTGACCACAACTCCTGCTGGTGTTCAGCATAAAGGAGCTTTAGTTCCACCACGGATCACGTGTCCTTCACGAGGATTTGATATTAGAGACCTTCTGCTTACATTTTACCCATGTATTAACATTTACACCGCCATGCAGCAATGTTTTTCATACTCCTGACTTGCAGAAGTGCTCCCACACACAGAGCAGTTCCATTATTGGGTCCTAGACAGCAAATGGAAGCTGTTACAGAGAGGGACTCACACAATGGCCTATTCAGATTAAAACCTGTACATCCAGCCCCTTTTTTAGAGCAACAGACACTCTACCGGCAGCCAGACAAATGATAAAAGAGCAGATACTTTAATATTGCAGCCATTTCTTGGTTTGAGGCATCATCCAATCAATGCTGTCGCTCATTCCTAAAAGCCTTTCCCACCCCTGGCCTACACCCGCACTGGCAATGAACAGATGACCCTTCTCCAGGGACAAAACATAAGTGCTCAATATTCAGTATCTTGTAAGAACACAGAAGTGGATGTAGTATAAACACACACCTCACCACTCCAACACCAAGAAATCAAGACCACAACAACTGTAATTTCATTTCTCTAAACTCCTCACACTGAGGAGTGAGGTGGAAATGCAGAGCCAGTGGGAACAGGGATGTGGGGCCTGGGAAGAGAACAGGAATATGGCTCAGGTGTGTAGAGGTGCAGTCAGGAGACCCAAGGCACAGGTGGAGCAAGATTTGGCAAGGGATGTGAAGAGTAACAAGATGAGATTCTGTAAGTGCAGAGGTCAGAAAGAAAGGCCAAGGAGAGAGTAAAGTCCCTACCACTGCTAGAAAGGAGAATTTGAGCATCACTCGATGAAACTGAACAGCAACAACATCTCTGTGGCCTGATGAGATGCATCCCACATCCTGAGGGAGCTGGCTGGTGTTGCCAAGCCACCCTCCATCATATTTGAGAAGTCACAGCACTCAGGCAGTGCCCCCAGTGACTGGGAAATGGGAAACATCACTCCTGTTTTTGGTAAAGGGGGAAAGGAAGACCCAGGGAGCTACAGACCAGTGAGCCTCACTCTGTGCCTGGGAAGGACACAGAAACATCCCCATGGAAGCAATGCTAAGGTACATGCAAGAGAAGGAGGTGATTTGAGACAGCCAGCATGGCTTCACCAAGGGAGAAGGGGAGTCTGTGTCCAGGGGAGTCCTCAGGGCTCTGTCTTGGCACTGGCACTCCTCAACACCTTCACCAAAGGAGATCAGTGGAGTGCACCCCCAGCAGCTGCAGGTGACACCAGGCTGAGGGTGCAGTGACACCCCTGAGGGACAGGATGGCATCCAGGGGGACATGGACAGCCCCAGGAGGGGCCCATGGGGATCTCATGAGGATTAACCAGACCGGGGGCTGGTGCTGCCCCTGGGTTGGGGCAATCCCAGACATGAGGACAGGCTGGGAGAAGAAGACATTGAGAACAGCCCTGCAGAGAAGGACTGGGGGATTCTTGTGGATGAAAAGCTGGATGCGAGCCAACAGTGTGTGCTCACAGCCCAGAAGGCCCAACACAGCCTGGTCTCCACCAAACCAGTGCGGGCAGCAGCTGTGGGAGGGCTTCTCCTCCTCTTCTCTGCCTTCCCGGGACCCCACCTGCAGAGCTGCCCCAGCCCTGTCCCAGCACAGGCAGGACCTGGAGCTGCTGCAGCCAGGCCAGGGGAGGCACCAGGATGAGCAGAGGGATGGAGCAGCTCTGCTGCCAGGAAAGGCTGGGAGAGCTGAGGGTGTTCATCCTGGAGAAAAGAAGCCTCCAGGGAGACCTCAGAGTCCCTTCCAGGGCCTAAAGGGGCTCCAGGAGAGGGACTTGGGACAGGACACAGGGAATGGGTTCCCAGTGCCAGAGGGCAGGGATGGATGGGATCTTGGGCAGGAATTGTTCCCTGGGAGGGTGGGCAGGCCCTGGCACAGGGTGCCCAGAGCAGCTGGGGCTGCCCCTGGATCCCTGGCAGTGGCCAAGGCCAGGCTGGACATTGGGGCTTGGAGCAGCCTGGGACAGTGGGAGGTGTCCCTGCCATGGCAGGGGTGGCACTGGGTGGGCTTTGAGGTCCCTTTCACCCCAAACCATTCCAGGATTCCACAATTATGACTTTTCAAATAGAAGCATTTGGAGATTGATGGAGGTCTGTAGCTAGTGAGAACTACATTACATAACAAACTTTATGGAGATGCCATTCCCGTGGCATGTCCTGGCAAAGAAATCAAAAAGGCTGCCATGAGAAATGTGAGGGAAATAGTTGAGATCCTGATGATCACATCCTTTAGTGATCCCGTTTCTGCAGGCTTTGGGTGCTGAAACATCAGCACTCTGTACCTGCAATTTCTGTTCTCTTCCCTTTTATGCTCCATTATTATAACTAGCCTCACACATGCCACTTTATGGTCAAGAACTACATTCATGACACTTACGTAGGATGTCAATGCAACGGTAAAAGAGTTTAATGTGCAGTGCTCACAGAAATGTCCCTGCTACCTTTTTAACATGTACTATTTTCCACTGAGTTACCACGACAATGCAAAGCAAATTTTTTATTGTTTTATTACATAAAGTGCTGTAGCACTTCCAGTTGCTAAAGAGTCATTTTAAAGTTGAAAACATCAGAGTTTCTAATGAAAACATTAGAAATGAACATTTCAGTGTTGTCTCTACAAACCTGCGGAGGAAAATAAGTTCAGTAATCATAAACTTCCACTTTCTTTTTATCGCCATTAGAAATTTCTCTGCCTACAACTCAGTCAACAGCAATTCAGCCGTGATTCATGGGTTTAAAGCCTGAATTATGACAAAAGGAGTCATAAATTGCAGGAATTATTTTACTCTAAAGATGATGGAGTATCTACTCTGACCAGAAGACTTTTAATCCATTATATTTCTTAAATAAATATGCCCAGGCAACTAATCACTTGCTATTAGCACTCTCCTATGATCACTTCAACTAACATAACAGTGTATCACTTAAATAAACTGGCAATGTGAACAGGGTAGATTTATGGGCTTTAATTTCTCAGCTCACACTTGTCTCTCTTGCATTTAAAACAAATACCAGAATGTAGATGTTGGCCAATGTTTGTAGAATCCATTTGTTCCATGTTTTGAAAGCAACTGTAGTATTCATCAGCCAGTTTGGGATTGAATTATTTAAAAAAAAAAAAAAAACAACAAAAGAAACTCCAAGCAAACCCAACTAACTAACAAGGCAATAAAAATGCATCTGGATAATATGGTAGCATTGGAATTTTTTTTTTTCTTAAATTTTCATGACGACATTTTTTTTCTCCAGTGGAAAAGGTATGGGTGGTGCCAGCAAAAGTTCTACAGCTCTGCTCAGTTAAAGAGAGTCCAATAAGTGTGAAAAGGGGTGTCCCAAAGGGGTCCCGGCTAAGCCAAACTGGCAGATGTCCACTAGACAGGAGCACCAAAATTCCAGTGTTTTGCCACCAAAAAGGTGACCAAGCAGGTCACATTTTACCTGGTGCAACAAGCATGGCATATCCATCAGTTGGTGTGTGTCAACGCAAGTTATACACCAGGATATTTGAAAAAAACCCAAAACAAAAAAAAACCACCAAACCCCAAACCCATTTTAAGTATAAAAACAAGAAAATAAAATTTGAAAATTCTAATTTCAAATGAAATTTTTTAAAATTAAAAACTTGCTAACACTGGTGGCAAAAGATGTAACTTTTAAGGCACTTCTCCCTCAGAGACGACCTCACCTCTGCAGCAGTTTCTGTGCTTCACCTTTCCTAAATACATTCACAAGTCCCCAAGTGCAGGAGAGTCAGGGTGCCCGAGGAGGACGGGGAAAAGCCAATTTCTCACTGCTCCATTTGGGTAAATCCCAGCACCACCACTGGCACTTCCCACCTGCCACCAGAGCTGAAGAGAGAACAGATCCTTGGGTTTTAACTGATGGTTTGAAACAAATAAAATAAAGGACAAATAATAAAAAATAAGAAGAGCTTCATTTCAGGCTGATCCAAATCTGGCGTTTCCAGTGAACTCAAAAATTACTTTCGGATTAAGCAATATGTTCACATTCCTAAAAAATGACTTTGCTTTGGATTTAGACTCTTAACTTAAAGGAAATGTGGAACAAAAATCTAGCGCCTAAATGGAAATCCCCAAAATAATCTGAAGTAATGCTTGGATTTCCGTTTTCTTCCTGCTTCCAGCTTTTCCTGGACTTTCTGGGAAGTTTTTTTTGTAGGACAAATGACTTGGCAAAAATTACATTTTCGTTTCTAAAATGTTACAATGTCACCACATCTCTGTGTTTCACAGAAAAATTTTTAGGCTGTTCTAACCAACTAATTCATGGACAGCTGTAGTAAGCACAGTTCAGAAAGGGGTTATTTCCCATTAATAACTAGTCCAGCAGTTGGAAGGGGAAACAAAACCAATTTCCCTGTTTGATTGTAGGGCAGCATCTTCCCCAGTGCCCAGGAGATCTGTTTTTTATTTAACAGCCTGTTATCCCAAATAAGAATTGCAGCTGGGTTTGAATTCAGGTACCTGTTGCTGAGAAGGTGTTTGGGGAGGATCAAGTTTAAAAAATCCCACTATTTTTATTAGCTGGGAAGGTACAGATCAGCTCTATTTAATCAGTGATTTAAATTTCCACATATTAACTGCAGGCTGCACTACATTAATTTCTGTTCTCTGCAAGTGAAAAAGAGAATTGTCTAAAATGGCAACCACTTACACCCCCTCCCACACAACTGTCTTAAGTATATATCAAACCTGGTAAAAATCAAGCAGAAAAACCTCTAAGCCCCCAAAAAACTCAACAAAATCAGGATTATCTCCATGTGTGGTTTTCTTACATGTATTTTTCAGTATTTCCAGACTACTGCTATGCCACTAAGACTTTAAATTATGGAAGGCATTGAAACAGGAGCTTCCCACTCCGTGTAGGTCTGGGCTTGTTTTGTGAAGCCAGAGTTAGGATTTGTCTTTCAGAAGTCCTTGTACAGTCAGCAGCAGTGAGGGCATCTGCTCTGGACTCATTTGAGAGAGCAAAGTTGTTCACACAGCAATCCTGAAACATGTGGTGATTCAGCCTAGAAATCCAGGCCTTTTCCCATCCCACATATCCCCCTCATATTGCCCTCCAAAATTAATTAATATTCTCGGTGCTGCAGGAAGTATTTTCACAGAATCTAAATATTCACTTTTATTAAGCTTGCAGCATTTTATGGAAAGCTACATGTTTTCAGGTCAGTGGTCAATGGAATTCTTTCAACAGCTGCCTCCTCCTGTTTATCTCTGTCTGTCAGTAAAGTAAACTCTCTTCTGGTTGTTTGGGAGTGGAAGGATTCCGCAGCGCGGTGTCTCGGCGCTGTGCCGTGTGAGGCGGGGATGGGCTGCCCTGAGCTCAACAGGAAGGTGTCCCTGACCATGGAAAGGGGCTGGACCAGGTGGCCTTTAAGGATCCTTCCCATCCAGATCACCCTGTGAGTCTGTGATGATTTAAAATTAATTGTGCTTGTTCGCTCGGCTCTACCGAGATCGACACCTACGAATGGCGCCCCGGTTAATTTAACACATCCCTTGATTCAGCCTCTTTGTGTCTGGCTTTCCTGCCACCCTCCTGAACTCTGGTCCACCAGCACACAGAGGAGAGTTCCCCAGGAACCATCTCCATCACCTCCTACCCCCAGAGCAGGCACACTGACTGGATTTCCCCCCAGCCTAAATTGCTCCTCACCCCTTTAGTAATCAGGGATTTTGTCTTACAGTGCTTGCACATCCCTCAGGTCTCTCCCTAAAACCTCTCCCCTCCACCATAAATACTGTACTCCACCAAAAACCACCACTGAAGCAGAATCCTAATACTCTGGGAGGAAAACAAGCAGCTTACAGCATTTCTGCGCTCCAGTCAGCCTTGCCTTTCCCACTCCATGGGAACAGAATCTCCAAAAGGCTGGATTCCTTTTATTTGGCCATATGTTCTCACTGTAACTATGTTCTTTTCATAACAACCCTACATTAACCATACATTATTAGCCCCAGGAGACACAAATTTCATTTTAGCATTTTCTTGTAAGTACTCTGCAAACCTAGGTATAATATAATGTCCTTTTTTTCCCCCCCTCTGCTTACATTTTAAGTATAAGGAGATGGTAAGTCAGTTCTAAAAAACAAACAAACAAAAAAAGAAATAAAACCTCATCCAGTGTGGAGCATCCAAATCTGAATTATTTTCTTGAAGGAAAGAGTGTGCAGGTGGTAAAACATCTGTTGTCTCTCTGGGCTTTAGGTATCCAGCACTGGCTTGTGCTTTGCAACTCCTCTCCCATATGTGTCACTTACAGGAGGTTTAACACTCACTTTTTGGACTCTCTACAACATTTTTAAAATCAAAACAGCAGAAATGCTTAAGCAGTAAATGGCAATATTATTTCCCAGAGTCTCTGCAATGAAAACTCCCTCAACGTTAGCGCTTTGGGTTGCACGAGGTTCTGACTTGTCTGACAAGAGAAACCAATGCCCTGGGGAGGTGTAACTCACCCACTGACTGACAGACCCAACACAGTCCTAAAGAACAAACAGAAATTCTTCTGGGCCTTGCTCCTGCACTTTGGGGAAAAAGGTTTATATCAAGAGATCTCAGAAAACCCTGTGATGTCTTACAGGCCTCAAGCTGAGGCCTGTCAGGGTATAATTAACAGATGTAGACAGCCCCCATCTCGGCATGACTAAGCTAGTTTTACACCGGATAAGCTGGAATTATATTTATTTTCATTTCACAACATGGTCATAATTTTAATGAACTCGTGTGAGATAGGAACAGGAGAGCAAGGCACCGTGACCAATCCTCCTCCCTGAGCTGCTGGGCCTGGTCTGTTACTGGAGGCAGCTCAGAAAGCAAAGACCTTCCCCACGGACTGGGGAACGTGGAGGGCACGGGGAGGAGGAGATGGGAATGGGATGGCAGCAGGAGCAGGGCAGTGACCGTCCCTGTGCTGGCCCTGCTCAGGGACCGCCTCAGATCCTGGGGACAGCTCTGGGCCCCTCATGGCAAGAGAGACCTGGAGGGGCTGCAGCGTGTCCAGGGCAGGGAACGGAGCTGGGAAGGGGCTGGAGCCCCAGGAGCGGCTGAGGGAGCTGGGAAAGGGGCTCAGGCTGGAGAAAAGGAGGCTCAGGGGGGACCTTGTGGCTCTGCACAACTCCCTGACAGGAGGGGGCAGCCGCGGGGGTCGGGCTCTGCTGCCAGGGAACAGGGACAGGAGGAGAGGGAACGGCCTCAGGCTGGGCCAGGGCAGGCTCAGGGTGGACAGCAGCAGGAATTTCCCCATGGAAAGGGTGCTCAGGCCTTGGCAGGGGCTGCCCAGGGAGGTTTGGAGTGCCCATCCCTGGAGGTGTCCAAGGAAGGGCTGGAGGTGGCACTCAGTGCTCTGGGCTGGGGACAGGGTGGGGACTGGGCACAGCTGGGACTCCATGGTCTGAGAGGAATTTTCCAGCCTCAGGGATCTGTGATTCTGTGATCCTGAGAGGGAGCAGGCAGCCCAGGGGCTGATTTCCTGGGACCAGGCTTGTTATCATCCATCTATCATTAAATCAACAGCCATAACAAAGTATCAAGAACACTGCACTGCAGTCCAAGAGCACTTGGCCACACAAACCAAATACAATTGGTGAAATATGTCTCTCAAGCTGAAACACAAGAAATGTTTTTCACAGCAGACAATGTGATGCAAATGTCCAAAAAGGTAAGGGGAGACCAAGATGTTTTATAAGAAGACACACAGGCAGACAAGAGGCTATAACACCAGTTAGACCTTGCCCAGATGTAAGGTAGCAGCTCTTGGAATAAAAGCCACATTTTCCTTCTGCTGACCAACAACAAGAAGCCTAAGGATGCTCTTGTGAAAAACAAAGCTCACTCTCCTGTTAAGATTTAAAAGTTTAATAAAGGACAATAAGGGGCAAAGATAATAAAGCAAAAGTCACAGCGCTGGGTGCTTTTGGCGCTCAGCCAAGAGCACACCTGTGGCCTCTAAAATGCCCTTTTTATACACCTGGAGTATTACATGTTCATCAACAATTATGCATATTCATAAACAATTATACATATTCAAAACCCTTTCCAGGAACAATGCAGAATGGAATCTTGTTTTGGTAATTCCCGGAATCGATCCCACAGGTGATTGCACATTCAAACCCTTTCGAGTAACCACTCAGAGTGGAATCTTGCTTCCAGCAGTTCCCAGAATCATATCCAAACCCTTTTTGAGTAACCATTCAGAATGGAATCCAGGCAAATAGTTCATAAGCATAGCTATTTCTAAGTTTTTTTGTTAAATGAAGCAGTGTTTAAGAAAACCACATCCTCACAACAACGCTACCTTATAGAGCATATTTTACATATAGCATCTATTTGTGGCAGAGCCACTGTTACAAAGGCTACTTTAACATCACTTCTTTTAACATTTGCAAAAAGCCAATATTATAGCCTCTATTTATCACACTCTGAACCTGCATGTCTGCCTATATCACCCTTTATGGTCTGATACCTGTCCATGCAGCTGCTGCCCAGGCACTGACTTGCACAGCAAAGGCTTTCCTGCTGCAGTGGTGGAAAACACACACACATCATTTAAAAGGGGATTATATGATCTCCTGAAAGTGTCACGTTTAAATATCTGAAACTTTGTGGCTGTGGCTGGAAGACGACTCACTTTGTTGTGTCAAATACCTTGTCAGAGCAGCACTTCAACCTCCGGGGGCTGAAAAGGAGACGATTTGGTGCAGGGACAGACTCAGCTCTGACCTCGGATGGAAGGACACGAGGACCACGTCCGGTGCTGCTGTATGGCCCAGGGAGGGCTACACAGGTGGCAGAGGGGCAGGGAGGAGATAAGCACCCACCTTCCCAAAAACCCACCCAGCAGCACTCCCCAGTGTGTGCAGGAATCTCCCAGCTGCTCCTGCAGCTGCTCTGCTCTCCAGGCAGGGCACAGTCACCTGCCAGTGATCTGTACCCACAGGGACAGCCACTGCCAGCTCACATCTGCCCACAACAGAGGTGAGGAGCAGCTGCTCGGGGACAGGCAGAAAAAGAATAATTATCACATTTCCCCAGTGCTCTCCCAGCCCCCAGACTCTGTCAGCCACGGGGACCTCCCGGGCCAGCACTTGGTGGCCTTTTTCCAGAGCACTTGACCCCTTCCCTGAGGGAGCTGTGCTGGCTCTCAGCACCCACCCTGCGTGCTGGCAGCGAGCTCAGGGCTTGCACCAAGAGCTGCTCCTGCTGTTTGTTTTGGTTTGCTCAGCTTGTTTGTTAGTTCCCCTTCAGCTCTGCTCGAAGCTCCGTTATCACTCCCTCATGCACTTCTGCTACCTTCCAGACCCGTTTTGCTCACGCCACAGCCCTCTCACACACCCTTTGTGGATGGCAGCACCTGGGGACACCGAAATGGGGCCCAGCGTTTCTGCTCGCGACTCTGGAAGGTCACGAAATGATCCATCACACGTCTGAGAGAAGAGGCAGTTTTTGGTGGGGCAGGGCGCAGGTCTTCAGCCAACCCCATGCTAAATTAAACTCAATTAAACTCAGAGGTGAGTTAAACCCAGAAGTTATCCCAAGTCCTGTTTTTGGCACTCCTGGGTAACGTAGAGCATCCCTCAGCAATGAGAACAGGAGAGGGAGGATCTCTTGAACTGCACCCACCTCAAGGACTGGGGCTACCAGTGGTACCACCAGCTGCAGCCTGGGCTCTTCCCTGCTATAAATAAATACATCACCCTCCTTTTTTTCAAGGGTTACCCCAAATCCTCCAAAGCACAGCCAAGGGAGATCCCTTTTCATACATCACCTTAAATATCAGATCCCTCCTGTCCCTAAAGTGCCTCGACGCACTGTTTGGCTCCTAGTCTGCCACCTTGGCTAGTTTTATGCCCTTTAAAAGTGCCATTTTTCTTTAGAAAGCACACAGCTCACATCCTTGCTCCCCTGAAGTCTGCACAAGGGTAGGGGTTGCCTGCAGTGCGGTGAGGACTTGACTCCTTCATCCCCCTCCCCAGAAAAACCCTCTCAAGCAATCTCCTGCCCACAGTGGAAAGCAATTTATTACAAAAGGGCTGCAGCACAAATCTAGCCAAGCAAATAAAGAAAAAACACCACTGCCAGTAGAATTTATAGAGACGCTTTCGACGGCCTCAAAGGGATTTCATTTCACCACAGTTTCCTATTCAAATTGTAATTTCAGGGCTGGGTGTGGAGGAACCTTTTTGGCGACTCAGTCCTGGTGAGGGGCAGGGTGAGTGTGCCACAGTCACAAGCAACAGGGGAACAAAGGGATCCGGCCAGCCCTGCGGTGTGTGAACATCGTTTCGAGAATTTTCCCCTGAGCTGGGAAACAGAAATCACTACAAAACTGTAAAAAGCTGCCCAGAATGTGCCCACCTCCCTTCCAGCTGGGTTTTTAACATTTCCCTCAAAACCACTTATGTACTGAGGGGAAGGGAAAAGATATGAAGAACCTGTTGTGGAACCTACATATATTTTTTGTGAAATCGGAGGCTCCTTCTTTCCTTTTTTTTTCTTTGGCTTGGGCATCTTCTCGTGCTGTTTAAGTTAAATTTCTCATCTGAGGGTCTTGAACTGGAGTGATGAAACCAAACAGGATCACACTCACACATCTCGTCGTTTTGAGAACTTGCCAGTGGTTTTAGAACATCAAACCTTGGTCTGGGCTGCCTAATTTGGGGAGTTCAAATTGAGAGATCCCCCTCCTGCAGGAGTCCTGAGCAGGTCTGAAGGTTTCATGGTGAGGAACCCTGCTGCTCAGGAGGAACCTATGTCCATATACACCTCTGGCTAGGCTTAAATAAGCAAAATCACCTCCAAAAAGATGCAAAAACCTGACCTGAAGGCAGCTGCACCATCCATTGAACCTGGTGACAGCAACAGGAAAGGCCCTTGCAGCAGTTCCACTCGGAGAAAATTGCCAGTTTGTTTCTCCACACAAAACTGAAAGCAAAATCAAGATTTGAAAAGGATAAAAAGAAAAAAAAACCAAACCCATTGCAAAACAACAGCTTATTCTGGGCTCACAGCAACTTACGATGGAGTAGTTGCAATAAATCATCATCCAGTCTGGCCACGGAGCTGGGCTGAAGTCAAAGGGGAAGACACAACATTCCTGGGAGCTGTCATGAGGAGCCCTGTCCCATCTTTCCAAGGCCTGCGTGAGCAGGAATGAGACAGGCTGCAAGAGGCCAAGTGTTAGGCAGAAATTATTTCACTTCCTCCATGCCTCTGCAGCATAAAACACTTCTCGCCCTAAATCAGCTCCGATTAATTTATTGTGGAGGTTTGGGTTAAAACGTCTCAATTGCTCTTTTGTTCCTGGGACGACGCTCTTGTTTTTTATAGATATTTATTAGTGCAGCTCGTAGACAGCTGATTTCATTTCCCATCTCTCTGGGTTTTGGCTCTGTGGTGGGAAGGATGGAGTCACGAAGCTGAAGCAGAGGCAGACACAGGGAGCAGGACCAGGGTTTTGTCTCCACCAGCCGTGCTGACACCACAAGGAGCTGCTCAGGCCCAGACCCTGGGCTGTTCTTTTCCCACAGGCCTGCCACAGCCTTTGAAATAAATGTGGTCAGCCAGGCAAGCCTTGAACATGACCAGTTGAAATCAAAGCTGAGCTTAGACAGGCTGAAAAAGATGGAGTGCAGGAATGCCTCCAACTCGCAAGTAGACAAGATCCACAGCAGAGTGAATTTTAACTTTTGCTTTTCCTGGGCTTAGGATCACTGCAGGTTCCTGGGCAGAGGAGATGGGGATGGCCTGACCAGAGCAGAAGGCTGGTGCTGCTGGTTGCTGAGCTTCCTCCACTCCTGTGTGAACAAATTCATGGGTAACAGGAGGGTAAAGGGCTCGCTCACCCTCAGTCAGGGGTGTTGGGTGGTGGTTACTGCCTGACCAGGGACTGCCAGCGGGGTACCAGCAAGGCTGAAGATCTTCTCCCCTCCGCAGGAAGGGAATTAACCACGTGCTCATTGTGTGGAAACGCTGCCAGAGAATATTGTCAATACTTGCCTTCCTAATAGAGCAAGCGTGCAAAACCTTGAGCACAGTATTTCACATTTTGATATATTTTTAATGACTACTTCATGTAGGAATTCCTGTGCTCCTCTGTCTCCTTATTTCTTTGCTGCACAAAAAGCTCTCCCGGTGTCTTTGCAACCTTGAGGCTGCACTTCCCTGCTCTCCAGCCATGGCAACAGTGGCTACCTGGTCATCACCCAACCACCCACAAGCTTCAGTATTTTCCATCTAAATCCCCTCAGAATGCTCAGGGGTACAGGCAGGAGCATCCCCTGGGAGCACAGCTTCCCACCTCAGGGGAGGCAGTATGAGGACACCCAGCTTTTCCTGGCTGCCAAAGCACGCAGCGTGACAGTCTCAGGCTGAATGTCTCCATCCACACATTTTAACCCAGCCCAGGGAGTTCTCCACTCAGATCCTTCAGGGGCAGCAGCTCCCCATGACTTGGGACACCACATCAGGTTGAGTTCCAACCCACAGTGTGTTCCTGGGCTGTCCTCACTGGGCTTGTGAATAGTCCTGTAAAGGTATTTTACTGCCTTTCTCTGTTTCACGTGGATGTGAGTCTGGAGGACAGACTATCTCCAGCCTTTTCTGCTTAGAACTCTGGCTTTTGGTTAAAACTGAGTTTTAACATCATCCTTCAACTACCTTGGAAGCCAAAGAGGACCTTGCAACATCTCAGACAGGGCTACACGAGGAAATTGGGGTAGGTGATTAAATTGATTAAACCCAGGGCTCAGCCCTGGTCTTTCAACCAATGGGAACCAGAACCACGCACTGGAAATGAGATGCAGGACTTCAAAGTTGTAATTAATTGAGCAGGAAAAGAAGGACGGTGTGGTATTACATCATTCACTCAGAGCAGCATAGGTGCTGCATGCTGTACTGACGACTATTAACTGGATACTAGACTAAGAGTTGCATAAAAACAGATATTTAGATACGTACCTTCATGCCCTTCACAGAGTGGATGTCTACCTCTGGACATGAATTTTCCCATGAAATGTTCCTCTCAGACTCTCTCAGATAAACAACAGCTCTGTGTGTGGGAGGAAGATAATAAGGAGAGCATTTTTCAGCTTCAGTGTTAAAGGGGTTTAACGTGTTTTTTTCCTGACCAGGAAGGGAATTCCAGCATGGAACCACTGGTTTGATTCCCAAAAAGCTGAGGCTCACAAGAAAACCTTTACAGCACTTGGGGGAGATGATCTTCAGAGTCCCCTTCCAACATCACCTGCCCAGTGACCCTGTGAGGCTGCAGGAACGATGGGAAAGCTTTCCTTGGTTAAATATTTCTGTACAAGGCAAATAGGGCCATAAAAAAACCCAAAACAGAGATTTATTTCCTTCCCAAGGAGGAACCTGAAAAGTTGAATGGTCATCCTTTTTATCCAGGGCTTGCACAAACATCACTGTGCAATGTGGATGATATTAGAATTCAGGGAAAAAAAGAAAAGGAAAAAAAAAGTGATTTCTGGTTCCTGTTGTCACCTCTGCCCAGTGGGACAGCATGAGATTCAAGCCCAGACAGCTCCAGGCTTACCAGATCCACGTCTTCCACAGGTTTCAGTGCAGTTCCTGCTTTTTATGCCAATGCCTCTGGTGAAAATGCTGAATGGGACTGACCCCAAGACTCATCCCCAAGGACCTCCAGAAACAATCTTCCTCCAGCCCAGTATTTCCCTTCTTAGAAGTGTTGGTGTTTGAAAACACAGAGACTTTCTATTTCCTACCAGTAGCAGAGGAATACTGGTGACTTTTATGAAGTGAACTGATTCTGGAGTGTAATTACCACAGCAGGGAAATGGTTTAATGGTCAGCAAAGGATGAAAATTTAGATGTTGACCAATATTATATGGAAAAAAAGGTGGGATGGAGGATGACAAAACACCAAAAGGAAATTTAGGAGAAAGATTTTAGGAGAACACAGACTTTGTGAAGAATAAAATAGAGGAGGAAAACATTTATTAGGAAAGCGGGGCTAGCCCCTGCTGAGAGGATTGATGGTTGATCCTCCATAGGACAACCAGCTCCTGGGCATTTTTCTCAATCAGGATTGCTCAGAAGAAGTTCAAATGTATCACCTTCAGTCTCCAAGCAGCCTGGACATGCTTTTATTGCCTCGTTTTCCTTGCACTCTGACTTCACTGTTCCCATATTTTATTTTTCCCAGAAAAACAGAAAAAAAAAAATAAAAGCTTTGCCTTAAAACATTTACCAGCACCTGAATCCCCAAGTGTAAAGACTTTTTCTTTCCTCAAGCACCTCTAGGCTGATGGATCAAACTGCAGAAGCTGTCAGAGCCAGCTACACTACATCAAATATTTCCAGAGAATCACATTTATACACACAGGCATTTATGCATCACAGGTACAAAGAGAGGAATAATCCCATACACACACAGACCCACACACGAGTGTCTGCTTTGGGGAATAATGGTGAGAAGGTCGTTAAAATAGTGATACAGGTTGTCAAAACATTATCTCAAAATCAAACTAACATTACCATCCCAAAGGCAATGCTTTATGCAGCACTCCCTCAAGAATTGAGGGTTTGGTTTGGTTTTTTGGGTTTTTTTGGTCCAGAACTTTCTTTTTTCTCTCTTGAAAATAATTATTTTTGAGCTGTGCTTTTCAAAGTTTGCTGGATAATGTCAGACCTCAAGTAACAAATTGTTTTGCATGAAAACATTCTGTTTAAGTAGTTACATTAAAGGTATAAAACCCTAGGAGAGTCCAAACCTTTAATGAAAACATGGTTTTTCCTCCTGTAAAACAACTGCATGCTTTATCTTCCCCAAAAAATACAGTTTAAAGTAGTGAAAAAAAAATTACCTGGGAAATAATTTCAAGATCAATATCAAGAAGTGTTAATAAAGAATCTTTGAAATTTGAGCTGTGATTCCTAATTTTGGTTAATTTCCTGCCTGGAAAAACCCATTTCTGGGCATTTTTCTCTCTTCTGTCTCCTGTCGTTTTAGGTAGTGGAGCAGCAATTGAGTGATGTGACATCTCACTGGCAGTTTCCCTGGCACACCTGGAAAACATGGTCTGACAAACACTGAGCTAGAGAACCCTGCTCACAAAACAAGTCTAAAAGTTTGTTAGATCTGCTAAAGAAGAGGGTGAATGGAGTGAGGATTAAACCCAGAACTGTTCATGGAGGGATGGCAAAGACCTGGGCTTTTCTCAGAGACAGCCAAGCAACATCTTAATTCAGTAGGTTTCTAAAAAATATACTATGAGGCATTGCCGCTGAGTTCCCTTCCCAAACCTCACAGGTTAATTTGAAATAGATTTCACCTGTCTTGGCCAACTGGCCCACTGGGAGGAAAGAGTTTAAAGACAAAGCAGATATCCCCACTTCTCTCACAGACAAATGCACTTCCTGAGGAAGTTTCACTGGTTTCCTGCAGTTTCTGCAATACTACCTCTGCTCTCACACCATGAAAGACCCACACAGATCTGAACTGATTTTGAGGCTGGTGGATTTTTCCCTTTCAAACTCAACTGGAAAACAGAAATTTATCAGAAAAAACAGCCGTTTCTCAAATAAATCTTCAGAAAGGAGGATTTCACCACGACTTCCCACGTGGCTGAGGACACTGACACAGTGTCAGGGGAGCAGAGGTGTCTGTGTGTGTGCAAACAGCCTCAGCTGGGTGGGAACTGGCTCTGCACCTCCCCAGACAGCACCACTGAGCTCACACACAGCAAAGGTGTGTGTCCCCCAGCACGTAATGCTCTGCTCAGCTCCTGGCCTGACTCTACAAACCTCAAGAAACAAACAAACAAACAAAAAAAAAAACCCGAAAAAAGAAAAAAAAAAGGGAGAGAAAAGAATAAACACTCTGACAGACTTTACTGTACATGCCAATGGCGTGTAACAGTTCCTATCTGCACAACAACATTTTGCTATTGGAAACCCAACAGTTTCCTGAAAGCAGGGAGTTTTGTGGGATGTTCAGCTCCATTTACCTCCATTTTCTGCTGCAGGCACAATTAAGCCAAGCTCTGGCACTCAGGGTTAAGTCATGGAACATTTTCACTTTAAAACTGAAACCATATACAAGCTTTTGCTGAAAGCATTGTCAGATCAGCATTGGAAGATTTTAAATCAGGCCGTGCCTATGAATGGGTGCATGAATGGCTCTTTTGTGGCCCTGTCACTTCTCAGGCACAAAGCCTTTTTAGCAAGCAAAATATTTTGGCCATTCTTATTTTTGCTGTGTGATTTATAACACTGTCCCAAAGCCCTTTGTGAATTTAAAATGCTGTGACCCTGTTTTTTCAGAGAGGAATGCTTAAATATAATATTCCCAGACCCTCATGTTCTTGTGTGAAGCCTGCAAATACTGACAGGGATGCTTTTAGTTGAATATAGGATGGAATTCTGGCAGAATCAGAGCCAATTCAGAAATACCAAGTATTTTACCAAAGAGCTTTGCAACCCATGGAGCAGAGAAGATTTCAAAGACCAACTTCAGTGGGATTCCATCTGCAGAGAGAACTGGGTTCTTCTGTCTTAAACAAGAACTCATTCAGGCTCTTGAAATTGCAAAGCAGGAACCTGAGGTCAAAGTTTAGCTCTTCATTTTGACCACTGAAGGTAAGTGCATGTGAACTTTGTCTTTGGTGAAGCCTTAGATCTAAATGAATGCAAGAGTTTGGGGCAAGACAAGCTCAGGCATTAACACACTTCGGTAACTACTGCCTTTACTCACAATGTCTAACAAATAAAGACAGATTTGATGTATTTTTAGAATGCATTTTATTTTATTTTATTTTATTTAGAAATCTCCATAAAGGAAAAAGCCAAAGTATCAAAAAAGACCATTTTAAATGCTGTGGGTTTCTACAGAAAGTTAAAATAGAGTCAATGTCAACTTTAGTAGCACTTTACTCCTAAAAGCAAGAATACCTTATAATGCATAGTGCCACAGAGGACCTTCAAGTAAAAGACTCTAAACTCACACCTGCACCTCAAACAAAGCTGGAGATGATTTATCCAGACCGTGCCTGGGCTGAGCTGGGAAAGGTGAAGCACAGTGCTAGTTTAGAATCTCTTTATGCCTGGTATCTGGGAAAGGATTGCTTCTGAACACAACCAGAGGCTCTGAGGATGCGAAAACACATCAGCAGTGCTCTCCCTTCCCACATGCAGGTCACAGAAGGTCCACACAGAGGCTAAACTCAGCTTTTGGACCAGCACAGATCAGGTGCAGCAGGCCAAGGCTCTGCAAACGCACGGTGCGGAGCGGGAGAAGCGCAGCGCAGGAGGGTTTGCAGCCTCAGAGCAAAGAGTCTGGCTTTAGTCTATGAAAAAAAGCCTTTCAGTTTATAGCTTGTCCCTGCTGGAAGCGCCAGTGTCCCCGTTCCCCAGCCCAGGCATGGCTACATGTCCTCGAAGAGGTCCTCTGGCTCACAGGAGTTCTCCAGCGTCTCCAGGTCCCAATCCGGGCAGCGCTGCCCCGGCATCGTCTGCGAGCCCAGCCCAGGCCTGGAAACAAAAAGCAAAGGGATGTGAGACAGATTTGGAGACAGATCCAAGTAATCCCAACATATTTTGGTTTTGCTCAGGTTACATCTGAAAGGAAAGTGGTTTCTGTGAGACCTAATCGCTCGCTGAGGAGGCAGTGGCAAAGCAAGCAGACGAAATTCAGTTTATAAATGTCACAGCTTTGGTTGCTCTGTTAGAATTTCTTTGAACACCCTGAGAATGACCATTTCACCCACAATTTCCACATGGAGAGCTAGGAAGAGCAGCACAGACGCAGAAATCCTGCTAAGAGACCATGTTCCCTATTTCTGCTCTCTCTCCAAGACATGATTCCAGTAAAGACAGCTCTGCCTTTGTGCCTGGCAAGGTGATGTACCCTGTGTTCCCAAAAAAAACCCCATGATGTTTGCAACATCTTCTAATCCCTGTAGGAATTACTGTTACATATATAGGCTGAATCCACAAAAAGAGCCGTGAATCCTGCAGAGAAACCTTTTCTTCTGTGAGTTTAGAGCAGATTTATCAATCACAGGGATGTGTTTCCAGTGACAAGACATTCCAGGTCACTGCCTGGAAAAAAGGATGTGATCTCCTAACCTTGGCTCAGGAGCTGGCTGCAGGGAATGGGTGCAGGAAGAAGGGATCACACCTGCTGTGCTGTACGGCAGGATTTGGGAAGCTGGAGCTTCACAAGGGTTGAGGGTTCATGCCCGGGTTTATTCCACGGGTGCAATCCTGAAAAAAAGGTGAAAAATCCATTTACTACCCAGGATGGGAAGAACTAGACAGAAGTGGTGGAGAGTTCTACCCTCCAGTGCTGCCCTGTGAGGGCTCAGTGCAATGAGGCACACAACAAAATCCTAATTTTGAGACTGATTCAAGCATCTGCCTTCAACTGTTCCGTGTGGTAAAGTCAATAGAGTTGGTCAAACTCAGCAATTTTCAGAACCAGATTTTTCCGTAAGTCCTACCTAGGAATCTCTAGGGAGCAGAAGCCTCTATAAAACACAGCAATTCCACAAGGCAACGAGCTCCCTGATTTACCAGGCACTGCATGACTCCCACTTCAAGTTCCTCAGGCCCTTGGAGGCTCAGAGTTCTGAACCTTCTGAGTTGCCTGGATCTGGGGAATGAGTTTCATTTCATCCTCCTCACGCTCCTGGGCAGCCAGCAAAAGCCCGGTAAATGCTGAGTCTTGGATGCTGCCACTTCCCAAGAGCTCTCCAGTATTCAGAAGGGTTTCCTCACCACTCTACCTGCCACTCCAGTTCTGCAAACCCCTCTAAATTCAATGTATTGCTATATTCAGATCATGGTAATTACTTTCTCTGAAACTGTAACGAGCTTTCCCTGAGAACTCTTCCTAAACGCTCTTTTTCAGGCCAGAATAAATTGTGCCCAAGCATTTGTTATATTGCTTTTGCAGTGACATTTTTATATTCCTTTTGGCATGCAGTGACACTTAAACAGATATTTGCCTCATCAAAAGTCACTGGGATTAACTGTGAAACAGACCTGCAAGAATTGGACCCTTCACCAATGACCTCAGAGCATCCCACGCTGCTCTGGTGGCTAGAAATCAAAGTACTTAAAAGTGAAACACAGGCACCAAGCCCCAACAGAGAGTTATCAAGTTCAGTCACTGAAGGTGTGCAGCTCTTTTACCTTTGTGGGTCTATCTCCAGTGAGAACAACATGTGTGAACCACACTGTATGGAGCCACACTCTGATCATTTAAATTAATTCTGAAAGGTCTCATTAGCAAATAAATTAGGCTGTGGAGGTCTTTGGAGGGTATCTCAGGTATAGATTTTTTTTTTTTTGAGCATGTGCTCATTTATTATTCAGGCATATAAGAATTAAAAGATTTTTGAGACCCCCACAGTTGTTGGCTGCGAGGTTCCAGCTATTCCAGCATTTTCTGATTTGGACAGGGAAGCCTGGCAGGGCTTAGGAAACATCAACAATCCATTCCATCCTCATTGGCTAAAATAACAGTTTTCAACACCATCCATGAGATCACATCTTTAAGCCAAGCCACTGTTGAGTTTTCACACTGCACAGTGAGAACTATTAAGCTTCTGTGTCCTTGTAGCAACATGGTCCTCATTTAATCTCCAAAAGCTGCAGCACTGTGCCTCTGAATGAACCCAACCCCACCTGCAGAGTGGAGGCATCAGGCTCTTCACACAAAGCTCATCAGCAACTTAATTTTGGCATTAAGACTTGGTGATTCCCATTTGCATGGCACTTACTCACTGAATGCCAACAGCCTGCTTTGTGCTGTGGAATTATTTCGGATCTGGGGTTCTCAGAGAGGCTGTATTTCCATATCCTGATGCATAACTGAGTTAATTTCTTTAAATTGCAGCGAGTTGTACAACCCTCTCTTGCCAAAAAGCCTGTAAGTAAGGCATTCTTCCTAAAAGTTTATTCTTCTGCTGGATCTCTTTTTGAAGTCCTGCCTTTTGGTAAACTTAAACTCCATTAACACATCTGGAGAACTGCTGACTATAAGAGATCATTTCATATTTCCTGACATTTAGTTCATAAATTAAGACAGAAGACCAGACCCACAGCTGGTGTGAATCACTGGAGCACTAATAATGTCAGTGGAGCTCTGCTGACTTACACCAGCTGAGATTCTGGCCCCAGATCTGGAAGAAAGTGGTTACATGACTTGGTATTTCTTTCCAGAGCCGAGCAGGAGCCGTGAGGAGCAGAAGACACGCAAGGCTTTCGTTACCCAAGAGCACAGGAACTCAGAGCCATCAGGGTGATGGCTCTGCACAGGCTGTACAAAAAAACCTTTCTTTTCGGGAAAGATGAAGTGTCCTTGCACTTTGCCATACCTCAAGAGCCAGCCCAGAACACTGTGGTTATGACCCTACCCAAGCTTTTGTCCTTGAGCAACTCTCAAGGGATTTGGAAAGAGAAAAACCCTTGCAAACCAACGTAGATGGAAAGGTTTCCCGAGAAACTTGAGTCATCCAGGACCGTGCCCTTGAACCACTACACTATTTAACTAATTTTTTAGTAATTAACATAATTGGTTCCAACCAGAAGCCGGCGTTTTACCAAGGGAGGGTATCTCAGCTCTCCCCATCTGAATTTCTCAGTGTATACATCTTTCCCCAGCTTGGTTTAATGGTTCCCTGCTTCATTTGGACATGAATCTCAATGAAGGCTTAATACCATGAGTAGATAATAACAGAGGATAAAACCTGACATAACACTTTCTTCAATATCATAAAAATAGGTGGCAGCAGCAGCTGGTAGACAGAGAATTATTACAGCAATAACACAGGAACCTCAGATTTTTGAGGCCCCTCAAACCCTGACGAAAACTCATGGCTACAGCTAAAAAATCTTGGCCTTGAATAACCAATGCCCTGTGGTGCTCCCACTGGGAGAAGTCCTGGCTGCCCATGGCTACTGGGCAAAAAGAGGGAAGCCAACCATAAAAACAAAAAGGAATGCTGTCATGGAGGAGGGGGAAAAGCCTCTCACATGAAGTGATGCAGCAAGAACACCCCGTGCAGACAGAGCTCTTTAAAACGGAGTATTATAAATGTGGGTAGGCTAAATGGGAGCTACATGTGATTAAAAGTGGGATGGTAGAGTGATATATGAGATATGCTAGAGTGACTATAATATAAGGTAAATTATAAAGGCATTTCTCTTTTTAATTCAATGTAGAGTGGAAAAACAAAATAAAATGTTTTACATTTTGGCAGTACTAAGAGTATTCAGCTTCCAGATAAAGTTTTTGCTGGCATTTATTCCTAGAAATGATATGAAAGCATGCCCATATACTTCTAAATGATCCTGCAAAATGTAAGTCTTGAAGAACTTGCTGGATGCAGTCAGCTTCTTGAAATTAGAGTTGAGGGACTTTTCCCTAAGTTAGTGAAGAAACTGAGATTTTTTTTCTGCCGATTTCAGTCATCTGAAGAGAGCCATGGTGCCAGAGATCATCAGAGCCCAATCCATAGCTGGCCCCAAGACAAATGCATAGAAACTAGAGAAAAATACTCAGGAAATAGCTGAGCAGGATGATTCCTGAGACATCCATGTGTGGCATTTCCCTAAGCTCAGTGTGTTGAGCAAGTCTAGTCTTGGTTGAGGTCACCAGACAGACAATGACGACAACAACAACAACAACAACAACAACAACAACAACAACAACAACAACAACAATAATAATAATAATAATAATAATAATAATAATAATAATAATAATAATCTTGTTCAATTACACAGTTAATGAAGAATATTTTCAATGCAGCAACCACAAAGTTAATGTTCAACCAGGGAATCGAATGTTCCTTAAAAAGCTTCCGCCTGTGGCTGGAGGCCAACCCGCAACTGCACCTGCATCCATCACCACCTCTGCACAGCAGGGTAAGCCTGGAATTCCCTCAACAAAACACAACTTAAGGCAAAACTTCAAAACCCAGGACGATTTCAAACACTGTCTTCAGCTCCTGTGAGTGATACTCTTCATTCTCTAGGACTAGGGACCACCAAACGTGGGAGGATTTTGTTTTATACTTGTGCAAGTTGTGTGGGTTTTTTTTTAGTTTACATATCCTTGGAATCCTCCAGGGAGAGGAAAGTGAACTTGGAATCCTTCAAATATCACATAAGTTGACACACTGATTGCAGCAAGAGCAAACTCACAATCAAATCTGCTCTATTGAGAAGATATTCATATACATCTCTGAATGGCATCACTTTTACCATCTGATTTAATTTCCAATAACTGGTCTAGATCGGTCCTCAACACTTCTATTCATCCACTGCATTTATTTAGTCCTACAAAACAGAAACTCTTCCAGGGACTTGTATCCTTTGAGTTGCAAATTCCCAATTAACTTCAGCTGGCATTGGTGCAGGTCCTTATGTACAGAGAATATTCTGGTTTAGCAATCTAAATACAGCCTTGGATCTTTCCATCCGATCAAACACGCTTACAGATGCTTACTAACAAAGATCTACTTAAAAAATGTAATAATAGATGTCACTTACAAGGAAAAAGCCTAAACCATGTTTGCTTTAGACAAGTGGCACACATTTCTGTGGCTCATTTCCACTTAAAGTCCTTCCTGCTTAAATAAACTAGACCACATGCACTCCAAGGAACGCACCAGCACCACTGCCTTCACTGGGGGAAAATCACAAATCTCTTAATCACAGCTACAAAAGTACAGAGTAAAGGAAAAACTCAGTTTGTTTAGGAATTTTGTCAAGGCCTTTCATAAATCCAGCGCATTGCAAATCTATTGGCAAATGCTAGGAGGTATTTCTCGTAGTCATTAAGCCCTATTTATCACACATACATTTATATAACACCAGCCCTGGCTAAACTGTGTTGTAATCTTGCTCCAGGCTGTCAGATCCTGGGGCTGCCTGCTCTCCCTAACCCTTTCCTACCCCTCAGGCTGATCCCAAGCAGTGCCCAGAGACCTCAGAGAGCAAATAAAAGCCCCTGGACTGATTTATTGTGTAGGGAATGTGTGTCCTGGTGCTCCTCTGTCTGCATCCCTGAAGGCAGAAGGGGTCGAGGTGGCTGTTGCAGCACTGGGGTGTGGAGGGATGGGGTTTTCCACCCCAAAATCAGGTGACTGCACATGGGAGCTACAACTGAAAGCCACGCTGAAACGAATAACAAAAGTAAGAGTATTTAACTGGAGAAAAATAGGAGTTAGTTCAAAGTGAAGCCTGTGCTTGCAGAGCCTCCTGAGCCATGGGCTCAGGCTCCAGCTCCCTGGGACCCACCCTCTGCACTGACTGCTGATGAATGGAACCCCCCACTCCACAAATTAATAAGATTTAAATTATTCTGAAAGAAAAAGTGGACTAGTTCAGCATCTGTACGATGAAAATTTCCCTCTTAATACCAGACTGGGGTACTCTGATTTAGGAGAATCCGTGGACTCAACCCAAAAAACGAGCTTTTAAAAACTCCTACGACTGAATTAAACACATTCTTTCTCCCTGCTGAACAATTTGTACACATACACCTGGGCACCATCAGGAGCCCATTCCTGCCCAGATCACCTCTTACCCACGGATCTGCTCAGCAGGTTTTGGATCGTTCACTTTAATCAGCTTATTGCAGAAAACCACTTTAGATCAGTAGAGCATGCGGGTATCACTCATGCAGGTGTTTTCTGATGACAAAATGCACTTAGAAAAATAGAGCAGCAGCAGTTCTTAATAAATCTGGGAGCAGTGGCTTGGATAAACAGGGAGCAGGATTCAATTTACAAGCTAAGGTAGAGCAGATGAAGTATAGCTAGCTTTTTGCCCCTGCCTAATAGGTTTCTATTGAATATAAAATTGTTTTTAGAACTAAGAACTGTGCTTTCCTCTCCGCTGCCTCTTAACTCCCATTCAGCCTCTCCCTGTGTTCCTCCTGACCCCTCCCCAGCCACAGATCTGAATTCATTCATACTTTTCTGAAATGAGATCAAAGCTTTGATAACTAAGATCAAACAATTGCCTGCAGTGACACCTGTGAGAGCTGAAACCTGTTCAAACAAACAGGAGTGGAATAAAAAACCCCAAAAACCAAAAACAAGGGGACACAGCCTATTCAGACCAAACACAGAAGTTCCTTACTTGTTGGGTAAGTGCTACGAAGGAGTCTGGAGAATGAGATTTTTGAGAAAGGTTGCACCACCTCCATATAAACAACAACACACCAGCTAAACAAAAGGATGGGACTGGCCCTGTGTATTCCTCCCGTGATAATTCTTACAAAATGAGGGGTTTTCTTCTCAATGAGCCACTTTGCCTTTTATTCCTGTAAACAGTCACAACCACAGGAACCAGTGACATCCGGGCTGGGATGCCAGCCCTCCCCCAGAGGTGGAAAGGAGAGGAGCCCAGAAAGGCCCCCAGTCTCTGCATCAATGAGCCACCCGTGTCCTCGTGAGAAAGGAACCCAGCCAACCAGCAGAGCTACGAGGTGACATTTTAAACAGAGATTTCTGATTTCCACCTTCCCACAGATCCAGGCACAGCTTCAGGGAGCCCATGCACCACATGTCCCCTCCACCAGACACTCCTGCTCAGGCTCCAGGCTTTCAGAGGCGCTTAGTCAGGAAATTAAGAAGAGGTCTTGGATAAAACTGAGGCAGTTGAGGCTGGAGTATCAGGCTCACCAGGAGCATTAACCCCCATGCAACCACAGGAAGGTGTGACACTGGTGTCCCACAGCCACTCTGCTCTCCCAGCCTGCTCAGCACCTGCACTGGACACCTGCAAGCTCCATTTCACACGTGGTGTTAGCTGCAAACACACTCAGCGGTTCCGGGTGGAATCAGCACCTTCCTGCAAGGGGGAAAGAGGCTGTGTCAGACAGGCTAAAAAAAAGGAAATTAAGGGATGACCTACCAGCTGTCCACAGTGTGAGAACAGCTGTCCTTGGCTCAGCTCAACGCTGCCCAGAGCCCCTTGTCCAGGTGCTCTCCCAGCCTCCAGCCCTCGGCAGCTCAGAGGCTCCCCGGGTAGCCTTTGGTGTGTTCAGCAACTTTCAGTGCATTTCTCTTCCACAGCGTGGCCCTGGGTCCTCTCAAGGCCACGGAAACCTCCCAGGGTCTTGAAGACACCCCACACATAAAGTACAGGAATAGAAAAACCACAGCAGAAAGCACAGGATACAACAAGACGGGGCAGAAATGTGACAAAATTGATCAGACACCAGCGTACAGTGATTTTCTTTACACAGCTGTCTCAACTCCAGCCCAAGCCAGATTTTTACCTTCAGTTCTGACATATTAGTACAAACCTAAAGTATCTCCAGAAAATTTTCTTGTACTGCTCTGGTTCAAAGCAGCATCCAAGCCACAAGCATTATATAGTTTTAATCCACAGAGAGCCTTGAGAACGGTCCCAGTGCTGCACCACCAGTGAAAAATTCAGATAGTTTGCCTTTCTGTTGAGTTTCAGCACGGTGCTGTGAGGGAATGTTTCATCTCACACTAAAAGCATTAGGAGAAAAGGGAACACCATGCAGGTGGGCAACTGGGAGACTTTATTAGGAGAAGGCAGGTGCCAGCCAGAGTAGAGTAATCATGGTTCACGTACGGAACAGGTGCTGCTGCCTGGCTAAAACAACCCAGAAATACCACTGGAAAGGGAACTGCACCTGGATCTTGAGGCACTGGTAACAAGTCCACTCAGTGGTTTTGTCCATCCAGTGGTACTGGGAAAAAGGGAAAGAGAAATGCACATTTTTCAAGTGCACCTCCTCACCTGATGTCTCAATTGTTTTCTTTCCAGGGGAAAAGGAATTAGAATCAATAGCAGCCCAAAAGCACAGGGAAGACACTGTCTGCTGCTAATTAAGATTGTGACAGTTTGAGCATTCTGAGTCCTAATTCTGTCTGAAATGGGGATCTCTGCAAAGGGGAGAGAGGAAAGGAAGGTGACAGAGCAAGACACAGGAATTCCCATCTAAAAGAGCAGATCACAGCCTGGGCTAAAATCTGATGTTCAGTATGGTAAGTTCAGATAGTACAGAGTGATGCAAACCATTTAAAAGACCTAGCTGTTCAAAAAGCCCTTTTTTTCATTTATTTTTAAACACTATTATAAATAAAAATGGTTGCTTGAAAAGTCTCCCAATATATCCGGCAGACCAAAGACATTCCTAGTATCATTGGGTGGGAAAAAATTTCAGAATTCAGTCTGAAGCACAGGCTTTCAGTTTGAGCTTAGCTTAACTTGTTGTTAAATAACCAACATCACTTTTAAAATAATTTACCAGCTGGGTTTCCAATCCATTCCACATTTTCATCCTTGGTATTGCTAATTGTAATAAAAATATTCAGGCACCAGTAGCAGAAGCTCATTCTAAACCTGGTGGGAACCAACAAGAGCAATTACAGAGAGGGTTTGGTGCTGTCAAACCCTTGAGTTTCCAGCCTAGCACAATTCTTTAGAGTCTACACTTTCCCTGTCCTGGAAGGAAAAGACTGCAAGCTGTTTTCTGACGGGAATGCAGTGAGGCCAAGGGAACAGACCATTTAACTGCAGAGCACCACAGCACTCTATAAACCACCAATAAAAGTATGAATGTGAAGAGTAAGTTCGATATTACTGCTGAGAAAACATGACAAGGGCCTCGAGGCCCTTGGTGGGGTGAGGGAGATTTCAGAGGTCTTGTTTCTGATTTCTGTACCTACAGAAAGGGAGGCTGGTCGAACCCAGACTACTCCTGCCCTTCCCTCACAACAGTTTGATGACCAGACAGGCACACTTAACTGACTCTTCTTAACAGCAAGAGCTCAGCAGGCAGGAGAAAGAACTGGAAGTTAAGACATAAAGAAAAAACCCCCTCTTATATGATTACTAAAGCTGTACAAAACCAGAGCAGTGAGAAATGCTCGTGCTCCCAGGCAGAGTTTTTAAAGCAAAGTGTTTCTCTTCCTGTAAGCATCCCAGACCTGATCCCAGCATTACAGAAATCAGCAGATTCAGAGGGTTTGGCACTGGACTGGAGGCTTATCGAAACCACACAGTTCTCCTCAAGGCTTTAAACAGCAGAAAATCATGAAAGGAAATACCTCTTGTAAGACTTCTCCACTGCTGCTTTCAAAACGAGAGGGTTGAAACCAGCCATGCCCCTTTTGCAGAGGGGGGATGAAAAATGGGATAGCATAAACATCCAGGACAACCCTTTTGAAGTTTGGATCAAAAAAAAAGGACTGAAGCCTCGGGGGCAGGGGCAGGGGAAGGGAAGTTGCTGCTTTATCACACTGAGTCATTCATCTTCAGCACTTGTGTGTGTCTATTCTGTGTCAGCAATCACAAATTAGGCAACGGCAGTGTGATAAAACCAGACATTCCTAGAAAACTCTTCTTGCAGATGAGGCTTAATTCAAAGGTGTGGGTTTTTTTTTTTTCCTTCCAGCAGTTGCCTGAAAAGACAAAAACTCCAGTGAAACTGTCTCTGGTGACCAGCCCAGATCGATACGAGGCGAACAGCTAGAATTAAATCAATAAAGGGAATAATGAACCTGAAGACAGTTCTCCTCACAGCAAAAATCCCCAGATGATTCCAATTCCCTCACAGACACTTCACCCTGCTTCACCAGGGCTGACTGGCCTCCACACAGCCCGAAGCTGATGAGCCACTGTGCTGCTAAAAATGCCTTCACCATGATCAAATACCTGCAGAACGATCAAAAATGGAAGTGTTACAAAGCTGGGTGAGGGAGAGAAAGGCATGGGACTCCTGAGGACCACTCAGAGCAATGCAAATTTGGACAAGAATCCTGTTTCTGGAGAGGCTGTCAGTGCATTTAGTTCATATGTTTGCCGGGCAGGGATGAGCAGGTGTCACACCAGACCTCACAGACAAGTTGTTCCCAGCACAGGCTCGGCGAGGTCACCCTGCTCAGGTGTGCCTGGGCTGCCTGTCCCAAAGCAGTGCCAGAAACAGCTCTTCTCCCCCTGTGCCTCTCATTTACTGCTCCCACCCTGATCGCCTGGCACGGCTCGGTGGCAAGCAACACAGGACCTGCAGCACGGTAGCTCTGGCAGGAACCCAGGGTGGGTCCAAACTGGGAGAAGCTGGAGCCCTGCCAGGTACAGCACAGGCAGCTTTTGGTGGCAGGAGTGGGTTTTCGAAAGGTTAAGTACACCACGCTCCCCAGCAGAACCTCCAGGGGATGATGTATTGCTGCCCTTTCCAAAGGTGAACTCCCTGAGAGGAGAAGGGAGGTCCAGAGTCACTGCCGGCTTTGCTGAGTTGTTCACAAGTGCCTCTTTGTGCAATAGGAAATGAAGAGAATCCTCTGGAGGAGGGGAAAAAAGGAAAGGGGAAAAAAAAAAAATTCAATGTGGAAATAAGAATGGTGTGGGTTGATCCCAGCTGGACACCCGAGTGCCCATCAAAGCTGCCCTGTCACCCCAGTCCTCAGCCGGGCAGGGCAGGGACATCACAGGTGGGCTCCGCTGCTCCTGCCTCCCCAAGGGCTGCACTCCCGACATTCCTTCCCTGCTCCTGTGTGGGGAACCTCCCACAGGAGACAGCCCTTCATCATCTTCTCTAACAAAGGGCCTTCCATGGGGTCAGTGCTCCAGGAACTGCTCCAGGGATCCCTTTATCCATGGGGCCAGGGATCCCTTTATCCATGGGGTCAGTCCCTCAGGAACTGCCCCAGTGTGGGTTCCTTTATCCATGGGGTCAGTCCCTCAGGAACTGCCCCAGTGTGGGTTCCTTTATCCATGGGGTCAGTCCCTCAGGAACTGCCCCAGTGTGGGTTCCTTTATCCATGGGGTCAGTCCCTCAGGAACTGCCCCAGTGTGGGTTCCTTTATCCATGGGGTCAGTCCCTCAGGAACTGCCCCAGTGTGGGTTCCTTTATCCATGGGGTCAGTCCCTCAGGAACTGCCCCAGTGTGGGTTCCTTTATCCATGGGGTCAGTCCCTCAGGAACTGCCCCAGTGTGGGTTCCTTTATCCATGGGGTCAGTCCCTCAGGAACTGCCCCAGTGTGGGTTCCTTTATCCATGGGGTCAGTCCCTCAGGAACTGCCCCAGTGTGGGTTCCTTTATCCATGGGGTCAGTCCCTCAGGAACTGCCCCAGTGTGGGTTCCTTTATCCATGGGGTCAGTCCCTCAGGAACTGCCCCAGTGTGGGTTCCTTTATCCATGGGGTCAGTCCCTCAGGAACTGCCCCAGTGTGGGTTCCTTTATCCATGGGGTCAGTCCCTCAGGAACTGCCCCAGTGTGGGTTCCTTTATCCATGGGGTCAGTCCCTCAGGAACTGCCCCAGTGTGGGTTCCTTTATCCATGGGGTCAGTCCCTCAGGAACTGCCCCAGTGTGGGTTCCTTTATCCATGGGGTCAGTCCCTCAGGAACTGCCCCAGTGTGGGTTCCTTTATCCATGGGGTCAGTCCCTCAGGAACTGCCCCAGTGTGGGTTCCTTTATCCATGGGGTCAGTCCCTCAGGAACTGCCCCAGTGTGGGTTCCTTTATCCATGGGGTCAGTCCCTCAGGAACTGCCCCAGTGTGGGTTCCTTTATCCATGGGGTCAGTCCCTCAGGAACTGCCCCAGTGTGGGTTCCTTTATCCATGGGGTCAGTCCCTCAGGAACTGCCCCAGTGTGGGTTCCTTTATCCATGGGGTCAGTCCCTCAGGAACTGCCCCAGTGTGGGTTCCTTTATCCATGGGGTCAGTCCCTCAGGAACTGCCCCAGTGTGGGTTCCTTTATCCATGGGGTCAGTCCCTCAGGAACTGCCCCAGTGTGGGTTCCTTTATCCATGGGGTCAGTCCCTCAGGAACTGCCCCAGTGTGGGTTCCTTTATCCATGGGGTCAGTCCCTCAGGAACTGCCCCAGTGTGGGTTCCTTTATCCACGGGGTCATTCCTCCAGGAACTCCACCCTGGGTGCCCCTTGAGGTCCCAGTCCTGCCACCAAACCTGCTCCAGCATGGGCTCCTGTCTCTGCACAGGTCCTGCCAGGACCCTGCTCCAGCAGGGGCTCCCCACAGGGTCACAGCCTCCTTCAGGGTCCCCCTGCTCTGGAGAAGGCTCCTGCAGCTGGGTCTGTGCTTCCCAGCCCCCCGAGCACCTCCCACCTCCTCCTCCTCTGACCTGGGGGCTGCAGGGCTGCTCCTCTCACATATTCCCCTCCCCAGCTGCAGCTGCAAAGGTTCTTCCCCCCTAATCTGCCATCCCAGAGCTGCTGCCACCAAGAAAAGTCACACAAAGGGTCCTGGTGAGGTTGTTGTTAATGCAAAAAGCACAGATAATTAAAGCATGCCATGTTAATGGCTGTTTTGCAAGGCCAGATTCCAACCCTGCCATCCAAGGGAAAAATAAAGCAACCTTAAACAAGAGATTTGGAAACAGATTTTTTATTTTCCCTCCCAACACATCTTGAATTCAGTTTGCTAAGTGGCTGCCTGGCCACTCTTGCAGCCTCTGGGCTCAAGCGCTCGTCACATCCTGCAGTATCCCACCTCCACGAGAAATCCAAGGAAACAGCTGTGGCCCACAGACCCCCTGAGCTTGTCCCTTAAAAAATGACAGACATTCAGGGGGTTCTGCAGCACCAAAGGTGTTCCAGAGCCTGACAATCTGACTGTATCTGAAAGTGGAGGCTATTGAGGAGGAGGAGGAGGAGATGTTCTTGCCAGTCCTCCTTGGAATAAGCTATGTCTCTGAAGCTCTGTACATAAATATATACATACAATTATGTCTAGGCAGCAGGGGATTGCCTGGCTGTGCTTTTGAGCCAAACCAAAGATACACATTAAATATACATCCTCATTAATTCTAAGAAACATTGGGAAACTAGGGCTTTGGGCACACAAACCGATGACCTAATTACACTCATCCCCATACAGCATTTTTCCTACTCTCAACAGATAAAATGCTTAGCAACCCCCACTGCCCTTCCTGAAATTGGTTGTGCAATGTTCCTGCCACCAGTGCTGCTCTGCTCTGCCTTAGATGTGACTGCTTCCGAGACTAAACCACACACGTTGCCAGAGAGCCATCGGGTCTCCCTCCAACTGGAATCACAGAGTTTTGGGAAAAGACATGACAAAAAAAAAATGGGCTCACAAAATGCAATGGTAAGTTGATTACGTATTCAGAAAGACTGCAATGCACTGCACCTGAAATGAAGATTATACTTACTCCCTTTGGCACCTGAGCTTTTAAAAGTGTCGTCCCCACCCCAGAAAGAAGCCACTGATATTTCCCTTTTAAAGCACACCAGATACACAGCTGGGTTTTGGGATTTGTCTAGCACGTGATGGAAAGACAGGCATTTAGTTTATATGTTTGCCAGGCAAAATGTACAGATATTAAGCACCAATTTAAATTTGTTTTTGAAGAGCTTTTGTCAGCGAGGGGAACAGAAGAGTACTGGGACAGGACAGTGTTTATTCCCACCTTTTCCAGTTTCTGTCACACAGCTGAACTCCTGTTTCTGGGTGAACACACTAAAAACAGTCTAGAGGTAAATATTAAACCAATAACAGCAGGGTGAAAAAAGAACATTTTCTCAGACAATCCTTCTCTTAAAGATAATAGTTTCTGTACATTGATCACGTAGGCTTGAATGTGTGTGCTGAGAGAAACTCGCTACAAGAATCTCTTAGAACCAAATGATCAACCATGCCTTTCTCTATATATTTGGGTGTCAAAGGGGTATTTAATGAATATGAATTGAGGTAAGTCCTCTGATCTGGACAGCCATGGCTTCAGGTTTAATGGAAATTTCCAGCAGGTCTACAGTTACCTCAACAAAAGACACGGAAAAATAACTTCACATATGTTTATCATAGCAACCCACCCTTACAGGCTATTTTTCGGCTCAAACAGTTAATTTTAGAATAGAGAGGAGCGTATCTTGCTTTCTGTCAAGATAAACACTTGTGACATGCAGCGCACAGAAAATAATCCAAAATGACAGAATTGATTTTGGAAAACGACACTCACTAGCACAGCTAATGATGAGTAATTCCAGGTTGGGATTTACCACATTTGATCTGAACCATAAGCTATTTCTTTGTCTACAGCTCTAGAGAACAATACTTTAATGAGACTGTGGCAGATTTCCCCCACCAAAAAAAAAACCCAAACCCTTATTCTAAAGACAGAACTATTTCCTCAGAGCAGCCAGCAGTGTCTCATTGCACCGATGGCACGGTAATCAATGCCTATTTTTAATTGAGGGGATTACCATTGAAATAAAGACAGATTGCACTTGTAGCTTGGTTGGATTAGCTAATTTTCCATGAAGGCATCGCGATGGTTTTGTTTCTTATGGCCTGATTTGTATTTTAACCGATGCGTTTCACGGATTAATTCCTGCCCACAGACAGCCCTTCACTTCTGCCTTTCCCCACTGCCCTCCCTCCCCTCTGATGCTGCTTTCCACATCACAGTCCTGCTCTGTCTCTGCACAAACAGCTGAGCCAGGATTACAAACTCCTCCGACTCTGGGCTCTGCCAAGAGTGTGAGAGCCCAGCATGAAGAAGCAGCTCAGGGATCCAAGTTCCTGTTGCCTAATCAGTCCTTTCACCCTGGCCAGGAGGCAGCCGTGCCTCTGCTGTGGTTTTGCAAAGAAAAAAAAAACCAAAAAAAAAAAAAACAAACCAACAAACCAAACCAAACCCCCCCCCCATGAATTATATGGCAGCACAATGAACTATCAATTACTGACCCAATTTGCAATGCTGGGAATCAAATCCCAAAGAATCTAAATGATCAAAGAGGAGTCATAGGTTGCAAATTTTATTGCTGTATTTTTACTGGAACACAGTTTACTCCTCCTAAAATCTTCCATATTAACACAATACATAGTCTGGAGCTGTTTAAACAAAACCTCATTCCACAATTCCACATTTCAGGGAAATTAGCCAAGTAATAAGACAAAGCATTTTCTTTATGGCATTAGAAAAAAATTAGGAAAAGTTTTGAAAATTTAACTCCTGTCCCTAACTCCTTAAACTCCAGAAATCAATCAATAGAGCATATCTTTTCCCAAATAATGAAAAGTATTTGTAATGGATTTCACAATTAAGTGAATGAAAACTGCGACATGATCTGCTAGGGACTGTCAAACCCCTGTAAAGGATTCACTGTTACATCAAACCCACCATTAAACTTCCTGTGCATTCAGCCACAGGCATTAGAGAAGAAATAACATTTTGCACTGAAAGAACCCCCCCTCACTCGGAAGATAAGGACTTAATTGAACTTCCAGAGAGGAACGTGAGGGTAATACATCAGCCAAGGGGATGCATGTGGCACAGTGCACAGGCAGCTCTGCAGACAGCACTTGGGTTCCATCGTTATTTTCCACTCTACATCCCATTGTTAAAGGCCCTGGAAGCAGAAAAGGCACAAAAACTCGCCCTCGTGTTGGCAGGAGCGAGGCTGAAATGGGTGAATTTATGGAATTTTGCCACTGCCACCAGCCACAGCTTTCATAGAAGGCACTTCAGAAAGGAAAGAATCTCTGGGTGCTTTCCAGCAAAGTTAAGTCTCCAGGAGGAAGTTGGGCAACACCAAACCACGGCCGTAAGGCAGCATCCCCTGGTAATTCTGACTGGGCTGTGCCTTCCAGCGTCTCACCAAGCAATGCTCCTGCCCCTTTTCTGAGGGGAGGGATGGAAAAAGACCTGTTCTGAGGAAACCAAGATGGAGCATGTCTCAGCAGCAACCCAGCTGGGGTTTTTTGGTTGGGTTGTTTGGTTTTTCGGATGGTTTTTTTTGTTTGGTTTCCTTTTGGTTTTTTTCTGTTGTTTTCTGTAGGGGAAAGACAAGAACTTTTCCTCTTTTTCTTCCTTTCTAGTACTTTATTCCTCTTGAGTGTTGCCAGTGGGGTCCCTCACACTAACAGGTCTCAAACTTCTGAGCCTTTTATTACAGCACTTGCTTCAAGTCAAGACTTTTTCCAGTAATTCTGCAAAACAGGATCTTGTGCATTGAAGAAAAGAAAAAAGACATTACTTTGGATGGAATCTTGTTCTGCTAGTCCTAACTTGACTATCATAATCCTGCTGAAAGAAACACTCCTGGTAGCAGGAACCTGTAGGTTCATAGAGGTAAAGGCACTGGGTGTAATACCATAAAGAGCTGCAAATCCCAGATCATTTGGGGTTGGAAGGGCTGTCTGGAGATGATCCAGTCCAACCCCCTGCCCAACCCCAGGCAGGGTCCCCTGGAGCAGTGGCACAGGAACGTGTCTAGCTGGCCTTGGGATGTCTCCAGAGAGGGACACTCCAGGCCCTCCCTGGGCAGCTGTTCCAGGGCTCTGCCCCTCCATGGACAGAACTTCTTCCTCCTGCTGGGCTGGAACTTGCTGTGCTTTATTTTATGGCCACTGCTCCCCATCCTGTCCCTGGCACCACTGAACAGAGCCTGGCCCCATCCTCTGGCAGCCCTCAGAGGTGTTGGTATGGATTGATGGGATCCCCTCTTAGCCTGCCCTTCTCCAGACTGGCCAGGCCCAGCTCCCGCAGGCTCTGCTCATCCCAGAGATGCTCCAGACCCCAGATCATCTTATACAACACACAAGAGCCAGAAACTTCACCCCACAGCGGGTCACAGCTAAAAATCTGAATAATTAATTAAACAGAATGCTCAAATTCAAAGGAATAAGCAGCCTCCTTTACAAAACACACTCGGCCGTTCTGTCTTGCAGAGACGCTGCGGCTGAAGCTGAGAAAGTCCCGCAGCACATATCCTCCCTGCACGTGAACAGTGCACTGGGAACACTGCAGGGCTCCTGCCCCACAGACCAAAGATGAGCTTTTCCATCAGAGCAGGTCACTCCAGCTGAAACTGCTCCTTAATGTGGCTGGGAACATCACGCAGCAAAATAAGTGTCCCTTGAACGGGTTGCCTTGGTACCCTGAATGAAATCCCAACTTGCAGCGTGTTCAGCTCAGCTCATCTCAGAACATCACAGCCTCATTGCAAGAGGCACAGGGAAAATGATGGAAAACATGCCTTTTATCCAAATAAATAACTCCTGAGAAAACAAGGTGCTCGACAAGGAGTCAGGATGCCCTGACAACGGAGAGCAAATTGCCAGAATTCAGTGCTTGCACATCTATCTGTACAGAGATCTAGAGCTGCACTGGCTTTCTTGCATGCACAAAATAATTAATTTCTCTATTTACATTGGTTTTCCAGAGTACAGAATTAGATGAGGGGTCTTTATTTACCTTACAAAGGACTGTGAAGAGAAACAAGCTCTGTGGAGTTTTTCAGGCCGATCTATTTCCCCCAGAATTCTTCCTCATTATTATTATTATTTTTGCAGCACACTGTTAAATTCAGCCAGAGATGCTGCTTCGTTTTTTCCTCTGCAAATACTATTTTGCAAGCCAATAAACATAACTGACAATTTCTTAACATACTGTCCAAAAGCTCTTTCTCATTTCAAGTCATCCTTCCTAATCCCATTTCTCAGATTACATTCTCTGCTCCGCGTTGATACTCTTCAAGCCTTATCAAATGTTTCCTTTGTTGTCCTGTAGCCAGCCTGTATGTACTTAACCTAAACCCATCCCTCATAAATCTGGGCTCCAAATACCTTTCCTGTGCTCGGTGTTCTTCCCTCCATCCCTCCAGCTGTCAATATCTCCCCGCTAACAAGACCTCAGCAACCCCAGCGACAGGAGACCCCTGCTTAGTAGACTGAAATTGAATTGGTCTTTATTGCTGTCAAATCAGTATTCCAAATTAATGCCTAATTTGCTGTCAGTTACTACTTTTTAAGTCCCTTTTGGCACTGCTGCTTTCCAAGGTTTCCCTCACCCGCAGGAATCCGTGTCTCAGATTATTTTTCCCTTGATAGGCTGGCGCTAATTAATATCCCTAAAATGCTTTTAAAGTGGAAAGCCCGGTATAAATATTAAGTATCCTTATCTGTGATGGGAAACGTGCCCCATTACTGTTGTCAGATAAACTTCACCTCAGCACACTCCGTGCACAGCCCTTGGTCATGGGCACTTGGTTTCCGACAAAGCGCTGCTGACTGAACACAATAATGTGAAATATTTATGTGTGGGCTGTGCACACACGAGAGCTGGGCCCTGCAAAAGTGTGTGTTGCACTCACAGAACACAACCCAAACCACTCTGCTGTTTATGTATTTCATGTAAACAGAAACTCAGAGCAGTTTGCAGCTTTGCCTGTGTACTTTACACCGATTTTTGCTGTATAAACACTGTCTCACTGAATTATTGGCTGCCCAGCAAGGCCTGGTGCAGGGGCTTGTTCAATACTGAATGAAATGAAGTTTGGTGAGTTCAGGCAGCTTGGGTATTAATCATTCAGAAAAACAAAACGAACAGAAAGGCCTTGTGTTTTCACTGCCTGTAGCATTTGCTACATTGGACTTTAATGGGTGTCATTTCCAACGTTCTGTTCCACAAAGGAGTGGAACGTATTTCTGCACAGTTTAACACCTTGGAACCACGGCAGGTGATGGTGTGCATCCTCCACTGCCACCGTGGTGCCCTCAGGGACCCACAGCTCGTGGCTGGGGGGTTTGTGACGATGAGCACGGGGGGCACAAAGGAAGGAAACCAACCCTGATAATTTGTAAAAGCAGGCATTAAATGGGTTGGCAAGGTTTATTCTTCCAAAAGGCTGCATTCTTGGACCCAGTCCAATAAATCACTTACCATAGAACTCAGAGGAATTACGCAGAGATTTGGAGGTTAAATCTTTGTTTACGCATTTGGTTTCAGCTGGGATTCGCACAATCAGCACCCACCAGGATTCACCTACCACTTAGCCCAGAAGAGTTTTCTCACATGTCCCAATTTGTGACTCAGGAAATTTCGTGATAAATTTTCTGCAGGCCTCGCTCCAGAGCAATGGGGATGGCAGATCTTCACTTCCACCTGTGCTGTTTTCCAACAAAGCTATCTACTGTGAGGCATTTTACCATATTCCCTCTTCATCTGAACTAGAGTCCCTCTACAAAGTTCAGACCAAAGCAGGAAAACCAGCACTTAATCTTCTTAAAGACTATAAAAAAGCCATTCCATCCAACCACATGACTCTTTTGCCTGGCAGGTTGCATCTGCTGAACTCTACGTGGTGATGCTGTGGAGGAGGGCACACCTGTGCCAGGTTTCCCGCCCCAAAAAACCCAGCAGGTTGTTTACTTTGGAGGTTGTTTGGGCAGCACAGCACACAGCCAAAGCACCCATCACGCTACCACAAGGCCAGAAAAAAAGCTGTGTTTGCCTCCCTTATAAAACAGAGAACAGAGCCCTGAACCTCGTATAAAATGTCTAGACTCTGGATAAACAGTCACCAGCGCTGGTGCTGCTGCTGGTTACTGAATTACCACGGGGACAAAGCTGTGCATGGATGCCAGCCACGCTCAGGGATGAGGAGCAGGTCTGAGATGATCTCTGCGATGATCTCTGCCCTCCCAGGATCCGAGGATGCAGCCACAGGACGTTTCCCAGGCCCCACTTCACCCTCACACCCAACCTGCAGGTGATCCTCAGCCCACATTCCTCTTCCACATGGGCATTTCTCACCTCTAAGGTGCAGCTGGAGCACGGGAGGATTTGCAGTACCTCTGCCACTATTGCTATTTTATCTACAGAGTTTAACACCAGCATCCTCGGCAGCAGGACGCAAAGCCAATAATTCACAAAACAGCACCAAGGATTCAGGAGTCTTCACAGAAACGAGGGAAACTTAGGTGAATCCACAAAATGTAAAGGAAAAGGGCACATTTTGCCAGACACAGGCAGCTTATTTCAGGAGTACACTCTGTTGTAGTTCCACTCTGTTGCCTTGATTGCTCAAATTCAATTTGCTTCATTTTCTACACATTGATACAAAACTTGTGGTTGACTATCACCTTCCATGTGTTTGCTTCAGGTTTTGTTTCCTGGCACTGCTGCCTTGGAAAAAAACGTTTCCTGTATTCACGCAATTACCCAAACAAAAAGCACGAGCAATTTTTATTTGTGCTGCTGTTCCTAGCAAAAGACAACCAGAAAGACATCGAGGTTGGTGTGCAAGGGATTTTTGTCAAAGACACACGTTGGAGGTGATTCCAGCAAACATGCTGGAAAGCTCACAGCCATCCTAGAAAGGTGGAAACGCCACAGAAAACAAACGTACCTGTCAGCAGGGATTACCTTCCCAGGTGTTTCAGTACTGGGGGAAATGTTTATTAAAAAAAGCCAGCTTTAACATGAAAGAACAGCACCTGTTGCTGTTTCCACAAGCAACAGGTTTGAAAGACCTAGAAACTGGGACAGCCTTAAAGGAATTTTCCAAGATTTCATCCAGGAATGCCTCTTCTCTGGCTGAAAACCATCTGGGCTGCTTGCTGAGCAATCTTTAATCAAATTGTCTGTGACAGAGAGAAACATTCAGAAGAAAACTAAGAAAAGAAAATCAGGTCCATTTCCACCAGGGACCTAAGCAGTAGCCTCAATTGAGATTGAAAGGCAGAAAAAGTGGATAAACGCACTATTTCAACCTCATATTCCAAGTTACAGAGGCACAAACAGATAAATGTGTCAGTAAAATCAGCTTGCTTTTACTGCACAGTAAGCTCTTGTGAATAACCAGCTTCTCCCCAACACATTTTTTAAAAGAATAATTTGTTCCTAGTCAAAAAAGCCTGCGTGCCAAGTTTCAGCACAGAATAAAATCTTTACAGTGGAGTTATAAATTTTTTTTGAAAAGTGGGTTCTGTGTACTCACATACACTTAACCATTACAAGGGCAGCAGGTGTCACTATAACAAATGATGTAAAGTTTAATTTAAACATCAGAGAACACACTGAAATACTTTGGAAATTGCCACAGGTCACTTAACATTTTATATGAAAAAAAAAATAAAAAACCCTAACTCCTCTCCCTACCTAATATTCATTTTTTTTTTTCCCCCTACAAGGCAAAGTAAAGAAAACACAGACACGGATTCTTTGTAATTAGCAGGACTGTGATTTTACAGCCAAACATGGGCCAAGAAGTGAAAAGTTAACAAATCATTAGACAACGTACATTGCTGTGTATGGGAACCGTGGCAATCTGCAGAACAGCTCAGGATACACGAGCATGAGGTCAACTGTTTGCAGTAGATAATTGCTGAGTATAAGCATCCTTGCCTCACAGACGAGGCATGCAACAACACACAGGGATTCCTGGCAGTTTCCAAACAATCATTTTTGCCCACCACGTTACCTAAACAAGTAGAGGCAGCGTGGTCACTAATCGCAGATACGATTTAAATATTAAGGAGAGGAGAAAAATAATTCTATTTTCTTTCCTCCCTCCTTCCACTTTTCCGTGAATCACCAGTTTCCATAGCAACTGCACTGTTTACAACACAATAGCCTCTTCCTCTTCTTGCCCAGGCTCCCTGGTGGTACAAAGCACTTTAACACCTACTTCACTTTAAAGCTGGGGGACCCCTACAGCGGAGCTGGGGACCAGTGTAGGTGTTCTGCTCAACGCAGGGACAAAGAGGGGTGAGAAAAGCAGAAGTAAAAAATGCAACATCTGTTCGCTCAGGGACAGCCCTGCTTTCCCAGACTGTCCTTTTATTTTAAGTGGTTTGATTTTCAGCACTGCCTGCAGGTTTCCACGCAGGAATCCTGCTCCTGCCGAGCCAGACTTTGCTCAGGTCCTAACAAATATTGCTGATCAGCGTCTTTCTCTACATCTCATCCCCATCAAGGCCAGGCTGGACGGGGCTTGGAGCAACCTGGGCTAGTGGAAGGTGCCCCTGTCCATGGCAGAGGGAATGGGATGGACTTTTAGGCCCCTTCCAACCCAAACCAGTGAGGGATTCCATGAATACTTTAGGACCATGGTGCTCTCACTGCTGCTGGTGTCACCACCTGTCCACAAACAGCAACAAAAGCCTTCCAAGCAGCAATTTCGACCCACACGGCCGAACTTAATACGCAAAACAAAACTGTCTGTCAGAAGGCGTAAGTGGAAGTTGTAGTTTTTAGTTTTCTCTTAAGAAAGAGAGAAACATGGTCTGTGGGGAGGTGGGCGTGGGACTGGAAGAGGTCTTGGCTCCTTCCTCAAGACCCAGAGCCTGTTTTTTGTCTGAGGAAGCCTCACCACGGTCCCCAGCAGTAGCTGCTGCTCCTGGCCGTGAGCTCCCAGTGCAGCAACCGCTGCTGGAACCACCAACCTCATCCCCTGCCCCAGGAACAGCAACCCCAGCAGCTGCCTGCTTCACCTGTGCCTGCAGAGAGCTGCTCTGGGAGCCCTTCCTCTTCTGGAAATGAACACTTTAACCCAAGGAATACAAATATTATCTCTTAGATGTAATTTTTTTTTTTTTCTGGTTTTTTGGGTTTTTTTTGGGGTTGGTTTTTTTTTTTTTCCTTCTTTCTTTTGCTTCAGCATAACAACTCTGGCCCCAGTTCAACAATGCACTTAAGCATGTGCTGAGTTTTAAGTAGATGAATAGGCCTGTTGAAAAAATGCTCCAGTTAAGCATAAAATTAATAATATGCCTCAGTGTTTTGGATTAGGCTTTAATTGCAGGAAAAGTTTAAAAGCCATATTGTATAACACTTAAACATCCACCCATGAGCAAGTTATGCTTTTNAAAAATCCCACCAAGAGAAAGATTTTTTTTTCCATAAAAAAAAAAAAAAAAAAAAAAAAAAAAAAAAAAAAAAAAAAAAAAAAAAGCTGTAGCAATGCTCCTTGCAAGAACCAAAGTAAAGGGCTCAAGATCCCTAAAGATGAAACCAATATTATCCTGCAACATGATAATAGCACTGTAAAAAACGATCTGTGATTTTCAGCCTAATCTTTGTTGTCACACACAATGGAGATTTTTTATTTTTCCCTCAGTCTCCATAACTCAGATTATATAGTTTAAAAATACCAGTGCAGTTTGGTGTCTTTTTGGCTAACTTGGCTCTGTTTTCAAACCCCAAACACAGTAATTCATGTAATCACAATTCCAGACCACACATGCTTGCTGAGTAATCTTTAATTAATGTGAGCATCCCTTTACAGGCTTTACAGGAGACCTTTCTGGGGTTTTTTTAATGGCAGATTTTAAGTCCTTGTCCTAGATCTTCCCCATCTACCTACAACAAGAGAAACCTACTTTGATTTTGTTGTGAAATATCCCAAATAAACATTTTAAATGGCATACAAACCAAGGTGAACATGGAATAGACACGGCTTTCTTCCCTCTTTATGAAGGAGGTGTCTCTCAGAACGACTTTTGCAAGAAGTGAGATTTTTTTTTTTGTGGCCATCCCATCCAAGCTTTACACCCATCACAGGGAATTTCATCCATCCTTGTGAAAGGAGAAGTCTCCCAGAAATCTCAAGCCAAATCTGGAAACCTGAAGAGCTTTATTTAGCATATTAGTGACACATAAGGTGCATAAGGAGAGTCAGAGACGAGCAGGATGGTCTGAAGGAAGGGAACAGGCAGGAGGGGAATCCGTGGTGTGGATCAGGGATAAATACAAACTGCTGACAACGGAGAACGAACTCTGGCACCAAGCATGGACGGGTCATGAAGCAGGGAGCACATGAGTGAAACCTGAGCAGAGGAGGGACTGTGAAGTCCCTCAGTTCAGCAGGATGATTGGTATTCAGACCCAACCCCCAGCCGCCTTAAAGCCACCCAATTATTTGTCTCATTCCCAACGAGGAGCATCCTCCGTGCCAGCTACAGGAAAATATTTATGGGGCAGTTGATAGGAAAAGCACACAGCCAGAGGAAGGGATGAAAAGGCCACAAGACATTTCTCTCTGCAGCTGTCAGTAGGAGGCTGCACACCAGAAGGGAAAAAAAAAAAAACAACCAAAAAACTCCAAGAAGTTTTCACAGTGCTTTTTTTTATCCCCTCAAGAGACACGGATACAATGATACCTATTCAGTAGCCTGAGCCTCAGAAAAACAGAGAATTATACTTCTCTGCCTCTCTGTGCAGTTCTGTGTTCACATACATTGTCCAACTGCAAACGAGACAGAGGGAGAATATAGTTCCTGTAACAAAAAGGAATTGTGTCTGTCGGGACCCTCGACGTGTTGGAAACACCAAACTTTTTATTCATACCGTCCATGTAGCAAGGCTTCTCAAAAGATAAAGAAAAATATTTTATCATACTGAATCAATACTGGACTTTCCCACCAAACACTGCAGTGCTTTATTCCTACAGGGTTGCCTGAGAGCTGTGGTTTGAAACCACCACCACCACAAAAATCAATTTTTTTTATTATTAATTACAAGAATTTTCCTTGCAGTCGTCGTGGGAACAGTGCTCACATATTGATCTCTCCTAAGGCAGCTCCAGAAATAATCTAACCACCTTATTTTGCCACCTTTGCAAAGAAAGTCTCAAAAAACAAGTTACCAAAAAACCCCATTTCTACTCACGGGCTGTGCCTCCAAACCGTCCGATTTCTGTCTCCTGTGTCACAAAGGAGTTTCCAGTGACACTTCAGTGTGGGAGACATGGAACTGTGCCAGTTTTCCCTTACTTGTGCCAGTCCATGGGATCCTCCCCAGCCAAGCAGGGCACTACAAACACTGCCCAGGGTAAGAAAGAACCACCTGTGAAGATCTGACAGCCACTGCTAAAGAATTGTTTTTAAGTGTACATCAAATAAAAGGCACTGACAGTGAGACTGCAGAGCAACCCCATCCACTGACTACTTTAGAATTCAAGCAGGTGTGATATTTTCCCCTCCAAAATCAGAGTACGTGGGAGCAAAGATAATGACATGCAATCGTCATTTGGAAAAAACAATCCAAGTAGGATGTTTCAATATGTTTTTGCTTGATGGTTTTTGTCTCTTTTGAACCACACATGGTTGATACCAGACGTGATTGTGTCAGTATCTTCTTTAGATGATGTCAAAACAACAAGCTAGTGCAGAAAAGCAGTGAGGAAGAAATTCCTGCACTTACGAAGCAGTTCAGAAGTAGCAAAGGTTTTGATAAATGAACATGGTTGGTTGGCTGAGATCTGAACCATGATCAGGTGGGAGAAGGTTGTCTCTGACACTGCAGAACAAGAGAGAGGGTAAAATCAGAGAGCTTGGACAAAGGCAAGCACAATAAATTCCAGTGGCACCATGAGTCACAGCCTCGTATCTCATTAATGTTGTGGCCTGCATGGCTGAGTAATTTTCATGCAAAGAGGAAGCACTAACATCTTAATTTCATCCTGAATAAAGGCATTGCTTTACCTTGCACTGGTGTCCTTCCACCATTCCCTAAAATGAACTGGGTGCATGGGGAAAAGCAACTTTAGTGCTGGTGGAATCACGTGATATAGAACATGGTTTTACCTGATTTAGGCCTATCAGACTGCACACAGCAATATTTACACATACTAATAACCCTGAAAGCAACAGGAGAGCAGCACGAATATTCAGCATAAACTGCAAAAATCTGAGACTTTTATATGCAGTTCCCTGCCCTGCAGCCAAAAGGCTTACACCACTCTGGTTTTAAGAATATTATTTAAAACTTGTTTCAAATTTCCCTTTTCGCCTCTGCAGCCAAATGGAAATAATAGATGCAGGAGCATAATTATGTCTGGAAATTGGTGAGAGTTCTGAAAACTGCTATTTTTTATGCCGTGGTTTGAAGAGCAAATAGATTTTCATGTTTGTGTTATCAATTGGATTGTATTAATGCAGCAAATCCTGTGCAAAATTGTTTGCTTGTCTTTGGGCTTGACAGTGATTTCAGAATTTCAGAGCAAAATGGCTTTTGGTGCATGATGCAACTTGCAAACTTCTCGTCAACGGAGAAGTTACCTTTTGTTAGCTCAGTGACAGAAACACAAAGCAAACAAACAAAAACCCCAAACAATTCCTGCTCCATAACCATCCTTAGCACGCATTCAGGCAGGTCTAATTCACGTTCTTCCTTTGGCAGTACCTGGAATGGAATGGAGCACGTTTGAAAGACGAATGCCCTGAATTGAAAGCGTTTTTACGAAGCTGGAGTTTATTGGGATGCCACAATGAGTTGAGTTTTCCCCACAGGACAGCAGTGATATTGCGATTCCTGGCTGTGAAAATGGGAAGCTGCATGGAACACTGAAAGATTGATGGGGTGAGTTTTGTTTTGTTCTGTTTTTGTCATAAATATTTTTCCATGGACATGTAAATGCAACTTTAACTCTTCTCCCATCTCTGGCTCTTCCACTTGTTTAATTTTCATAGTAAATAAACCACCTTTAGTTGCAACACTGCTGTGGCCAGGAGGGCAAGACTTCACCAAGAGGGAAGATTAGTATGTGGTAGCCACAGAGGTTCTCATTCTCACCTCTGTTCTCCTTCTTCCCTCACAAATTTTTTGCAGCACTGCCACTCCACAGCAACTGCACAAAAGTGAGAGTTTCCAGCACAAAGTAGCAATGAGTTTTCTTTTATTTTGTTTTCTGATAAGTAGAAAACCTGTAGGAACATATTTCACTATTTGCTTACACCTACTGGGAAAGTAGCATTAATATTAAGGTAACAGATGGTGGATTTTTTATGTCCAGAACATTAATAATTGAGATATCTACACTGAGTTAAGATGGTGTCTTTCTGAAAAGTAACTTGGCAGGATGGATCATAAACCATTTCAAATTCCAAAAGGCACAATTTTCTATATTGCATGAAGCAAAAAACCCATCAAAACCCAAAACAGCCTTTCCTGCACATAATGAAATTCATCCCTTACACTACTACCTAGCTTTTCTAGATGTGAAGTGAGTTAAAATGAAAAAAATACAGTTTCAAAAGGGACAGTATGACTTCTCTCATCCTCCTCCTCCCCGTGCTGTGGTCTGCAGCTCTCTTCATGCATCTCAACTCACGACCCAGTCTTGCAAATGTTCACTCCCAGGTGTAGCACTACCCCGAGGACTTCCACTGGAGCCTGAGGAGATCAAAAAAGGAGTGTCCCAAGAGACCAGTTTGGCCTGAAGAATGCAGACAGGGTGCACAGTGAATGCACAAAGAGCCTGATGTTTACGCTGGGGTTGCAGTGTCCTCCCCAGCAGGGGCAGTGGATTTCATGAACCAAGAGAGGCAAATTCAGCTTTAGTTCAAAATGCACCAGCCTGCATCACAAATCTCAGCTCTTAGGAGTCAAGCACAAATGCCTGATGTCATTGTTTTCCCACTAAGTCCACCACTGACACACTCTTTAATGCAGATCTGTTACTTATTCAACTGCTGTTATATCAGTTTCTAAAATAAACACTGCATTTCTGAAGACACCCATAGGTGAAAGGGGGACGTTCTCACAGAATTTTAAGGCAGAGGCTTCATGAACAGCCAGCTTTGCAGTGTCCTGCAGCTCAGATTTCAGATGGCTAGGTGAGAAAATACATGGGACTTATTTTCAAATGCTTACCACCTGCCACAAACCCAGACCAACCAAAACAACACCGGGACAGTAAAAAAACCCAAACCCACGTTTTGGGAAGGTCCAGGTCTCTGTCGTTGTGCTCCCTAATGAGAACTGCTGCTGTTGACATTTCAGTGGATGACAAATTCCACGAAGCAGGGGTTTGTTGATGTGCACCGACGTTTTCCAGCAGCCGGCCACGGCTCTTGGGCACGGAAACGATTTTAGCAGCCCACCTTCCACCACGCTCGCTGTGACAGTCGAGAAGCCAGTGGCAAGGTTGGGAACACACCTTAAGTGAGNGTATTCTGACCCTGCCAGTGGTTTTCTTTTGTGCTATTGCATTTATTTTATTTTCTTTTCCTATTAAATTGTATTTCTGACTCAGAGTATCACTGGTTTGCTTTCAAACCGGGACAGTGAGGATGTGACCAAGAGGAAGAACCAGCCCGAAGCTCTGCCTGGCAGCGGTGGGTGCTCAGGGGCAGCCCAGGTTGCCCACACGGACACCTCTGTCACTGTTATCACCGTGGAACGGAGAAATGACACTGACTCCAAGTTCAGGGTAGAGAGAAGGCCAAAGCCTTTATTAGCTTTATGAAGGGTTTTTATATGTTAGTTCGCAAAAAGTGTACTATATGGCATACGGTAATTGGTTCTGTCCGCCATCCACACCTTAGGGTGATTGGCCAAGTTCTAAGACACCCATCTCTAAAGATTTTTCTAGCTGGGAACATAACAACGGTGAGCAACAACCTTGCAGGTGCAGAGATTTACAAAACTGTAACATTGTTTTGAATTACTTGCACGGGAAAGACAGAGTTCTCACAAACTACTGCTGAGAGCTGAAGAAATTCTTTGCTGGAGCTTTTCCAGCATCCATACACCTCCTCGTCCCTGCTGATGCAGCAGGGCCGTGGCACTGCTGGGGGACAGCCCAGCCCGTGTCGCACCCGCCCGCAGTCCCAGCACAGCCCAGGGACCCGCTGAGCCCACGAGGAGCACCCCAGGTGAACAGAGCCTCTCCGTGCTCAGCAGCTCAGGAAAAACAACCCAGCACAGGACAGGAGCTGCAGGCACTCGGCTCATGGAACCATCATCCACTTCAGAACGATGCAAAAAGCACCTTCCACACGGGAGCTTCGCTCCCTTCTTCTTTTCCCTCCCCTCCCCCTGGAAATGCGTGCAGTCTACACTCCTTTCATCCTTCCCGTTAGTTATTTTAAAGGCTACAGATGATCCTGACGCGAAGCAAAATGAAAATAAGGGTATTTCACTCGGTGTATCAGAGAACCCAGTTTAAAAATGCATAGCCTCATGCCTTGGGCCTCTAAAAACACTCTTAAAAATCAACCAATTCAATGCTTTTCATGTCAATCACACACAGAGGTCTCCAATGACTCTGAATTTTGTGAGCTGTCACTCATCCCAATCCCAGAGCTGCACCTACTAAATACAAGCTTAATGACCCTAGAAAGCATGGCTGAATATTTCTATGCCACAAAAATGTAAATTAAAAGCACAATGGTAATTGAAATTAAAGAAGAAAAAAAAAATACACCCCACTGGCAGTTTCTCCTTAAATAATATTTTTATGTTGGATATGAGCAGTCTTTGTTCACACAGAAATACACATTTAGGTCTCAGAGGGATGAAAATGATGCTCAAAAACATCTGCAGGCATTAAATGGCATTACCTTGAGACAATTAACAGATTACAGAGTAACAATTCCTCATAATACATAATGTCACATGATTAATTGTATTTCCACTCTTATGAGAAACCAGAAAAATTTCTTTTGTCAGTCAAACTTTACACCCTAACTGACCATACTGCTCACTTTGAATTTGAGTTGCATTTTCCCTTTGTATCAAAGATGGGGATAATCTGCAAAATCTGTGCACTGCCCCAAAAGGAAGTGTGCACCTGAGCTGCCTCAGGATGGAAAGTTACCACTAGGAAGCCAAGTTAAATCACAGATACTGAACCACCCAGGAAAGAAATGCAATTTTAATAATGCTTTGCAGGATGATGATCAAAGAAATAAAATAGTCCAGCAGAAAAAGAGAGGGAATTAATGTCTGTATCTACTCTGCTGGTGAAAGTAACTGCCAGGTGTGTAATATTGTGAATAACTTAGAATAGATTCATGGAATGGTTTGGGTTGGAACAGAGCTTTACAGGTTATTCAGTCCAAAAGGCCCTGCCATGAGGGTCTCCATTTGCCATGAGTTGTACTGCAGGTGTTAAAAAACAAGTTAAAATGGCCTGGAAGTTGTGTTACTTGCTTGCCTTATTACTCTATTTTATTTTTTTTTAATTCATTTGAAGATTCAGGTCGGAGGATTCAGCTGATAATGATTATCTCACTCATCAACCTCACTCATTTACATAAGCTAAAGTATCAGATCCAATCAGGGCAGAGAAATAAAACAGACATTTTTTTTATATTTAAGTCAAAATGTCCAGTGTTACCAACAGGGCAACTCTAAAACTCAAATGACCTGGGCGGACTGACAAGAGAATTGTTAACATCTGCATTTCACCTTTTAAGGCAGTCCATACTTCTCATCTTTGGGCATAAAAATACAAAACAGTGGCAGGAACCACTATTATTATATTACACTAATCCTTAACACTTTACATGTAAAGGCATTGTCAGTAAAGTGCAAAGCTACTTTAAACTCTTACACACTCATGGAAGAGTTTCTATTGTGAAACTAAGTGAAACTACTTTTGCAGACTTTTCAACTAATAAAAATTATTAATAAAAATGAGGAAAAATAGACATCAATGATGACAAAACCAGAACGACCAGCTGCTGATAAGATTCCTAATATTGATGGGAATACATTCCCTGATGTCGATATTACACCTGACAAGTGGAAGGGCTGGAGCTAGGAGTCACTTCCTAGAAAGGACAGACGAGGAAAATCTCTTGCCTGCTGAAAAGTGCAATAAAAACTGCTAACCAAGAACTTGATTTTCACCAAAACAAGCTACATTTAGAGGTCCACTATGCTGATTGTACATAAATTAAATACTGTAATTTAAATATTACAGACAGCCTTATTAATTGCTAATTATACAGTGAATGTGCAGAAAAATCCACCAGATCAGTGCAAATGTTATTGGTTTTTTTGGTAGTCTCAGATTGGAGTAAGTCCTTCTGATTTCCTGATATGTAAACAAAACCAAAACCAAAACCAACAAAAAACAAACCAAAACCAAAAAAAAAAAAAACCAAAAACAAAAAAAACCCCAAACAAACAACAAAAAAAACCACACAAAAAACAACAACCCCCGCAAAAAAAAAAAAACAGAAAAAAACAAACAAACAAAAAAAACACCAAAAAAACCCAAACCAACCAAACAAACAAACAAAAAAAAAAAAAACCCAAAAAAACACCCCAACAAAACAAAATTTTGGGTGTACTTTACTCTCTTTATGGGCTAGGAAAGGATGTTCTTCTTAACTTTTGAATGCGGAATGTGGGTCTGAGGTATAACCCAGGTAGGAACTAAGAGAAAGGTACTAATATAATAATACCATGTGATAGGGAGATTTTATGGTGACCTTATTGATACCATCATAAAGAACAAGAGTACCTCAGGCAAAACATGTCTTCTCAGTGTATGTCTGCTAAGACATGTTTTTCCCAAAAAACACCGTTTGTATGACAAAATTTGGGAACACAAAAATAGTCCTTATCTTTACAGTTTGTGTCTTTCCTGGAAAGCGTGAAAACGCGACCCTAACAGCAAAATCCACGTTTGCCTAAATTCATAAATATGACTCAAACAGCACCCCTGGGTCCTTATTAACACACACAATCAACTCCTTGCCAACGTTTCGAGTTTTAAAATCTTGCAATTAATTAATTCTCCGACATTGATCTCCCTGAGTTATTTCATAAATACTCAGTGTTTAAAATAAACCCCCACTAAACAGTAATTTTCCTCACCAAAACTGCTGCTGGGGTAACACCTTGGGACACTGAAACAAATGCTGTTTGTAACATCCACCAGAAACTCAGTATCATCAGGCATTCAAATATATGCCTTCAGCTCCAGCATTTCCCTAAAGCATGCAATGCTTTTAAAGACCCAGTTTTCGTGGCAGCAGTTAAAAAAATGTTCCTTCCACTTGATCAAGAGAACCATTCCATTCCCTAAAGGTATCAGATGTTACCTGTCAGCAACAGAGACAAGAATTGAGCCTTGTTTCACAGAAGAAATATTAAAAACACAGGACAAAATCAGTGTCACTGCAATGAGCTGGTGAAATACGGTTTTTGGGAAGCAGAGCTTTGGTTAAAAGCTGCTGGCCAAGGTTTAATCCAGGAAACAGCAAAACCAACATGCACACACACGAAAAAAAAAAGAAAAAAAGAAGAAAAAAAAAGGAAAAAAAAAAACCCAACAAGCTGCTTGGAAAGGCTTTAAATTGATAGAGGCTATCAGCAAGGGTTTGTGTTCTCTCATAGTGAAAGAAGGAGACAGGGTGGGAGTCACCCCTCCAAACAGAAGGATTCAGTGTTGATTTTGGTTTTAAATCTCTGCCATAAGGTGAGGGCAGCAGCAGCAGCAGGGGTTGCTGTATTCACTGCAGGAAGAAACAAATCTGTTTATTATTTTTATGGGACCAGTAATTCTAGGCCTGATAAGTAATGAAGGAATAAAAAAAAAAAAAAAAAAAAAAAAAAAAAAAAAAAAATTTAAACAAGAAACAAATGAGGAGTTCTGCCTCTCCTGTGCTGTAGGTCTGGGCTTTCTGAGGGGGTGAAGGATGAGTCAGGGTGACTCAAAGCCCCATCTCGCCGGCGCAGGGGGAATTGAGAGGCACCTTCTGTTTTACCCTCAAAGTGGGTGATCCGGTCCCAGCACTGCTCTAGCATTAGTCATCCCATGGCAATAAACCCATGGAACATTCAAAACTCTTTGCCATAAAGACAGAAAGCCAAAGAAATAGGAAAAAAAAAAAAAAAATAAAAAGACAAACGAGCAAAGAAGGAGGAACAATGTGGATGCTCTTGCATGACACGAACCTCTTCAAAAGACTGCTCGGCCCATGAACACACAAGTGGGGCAGGGAACACCTCCAAACCTGACCCCAGACCTTGAGCCACACCTGGATCACCTGTCAGCCTGGGTCTGGCTTCCCCAGACCTAAAACCTGACACTTTGTGCTAAACTCAGCATCATCAGCTGTATCCATGTGCTGATTCCAGACCGTGCCAAGCGCTGGGTGTAAAGCCTTGTCACTCCAGCGTGGATATTTACTGAATGTTAAAAATAACACTGCTTCTGTGACTCCATGTTTTCAAGTGAGGTAAGAACTGCAGGAGGGTGGGTGGGGGAACCATATTCCAGCCCTGGAGCACAGCTCATCGAGAGAATGGCCAGGAACTCACATGTTCACAGGAAAAAGACGAGCAAAAAGTGGAGCATGATGACAAAATGCCCCTTTGCAGCCCAAGGGCTGCTCTGCTGTGAATAATTTCAGGATTTTGGCTGGAAAAAGGTTTTATTTGCCTCTGCAGAGCCTTGTTTACTTGCAGTTCCCTCTCACCAATCAACGAGCTGCCTTGAGCCACCACTTCTAACGTTGTTCAAACACAGACATGAATCTGAGAGGGATTTAGTGCATGGCTGCTCCATGGTTTCCTCTTGATAATAATAATACATAACACAAAGACTTTACAGATTATAAATATATCCTACATGAAATTACAGATTCAGAGCTATCTGCCAAAAAAAAACCCAAAAAACCAAAGCTTCGGAAAACAATGAAATAATTACAATGAAATAATTTAAAAGGTTATAAACTCTACAGCATTAGCATGAGAGGAAAATAGCCCTTATGCCAGGGCTAAATCACACAAGTCAATTTAAGTTGTATGCAAATGTATTAGGGACAAACTTGTCAGTTCTAGAGTTATTTGAAATTTTGGAAAAAAATTCCCATGTTTTCAAGAAAAAAAAAGTCCTGGAATGGGTATCTAAATGGGACAGTAAGACTGGAAACAAATGCACAGCTGCAGAGTGAAACTTACAAATTGAATTATGCATGATTGCTAACTATCAATTTTGTTGCTAAAGTAGTATCATCATCAGTAATAAGGAGAACAACAATATATCTAATTTTATGGTGCTTGCAGTGATGAAATTCTTTGATGTGTGGTATTAAGCACAATTTTAACAAAAAAATATCATTCAATGGGAAAGACAAAACATGTACTTTCCAGAATTCCTGATTCCAGAAACATATCCAGTTGGAATTTTCTCTTCCTTCACCCCCACCTGCTTTTTTCTTAATCCACTGAGATACACAGGAACTATCTAACAGTCAAAAGAATTAAAAATAAATGCTTAATGGAACAAAATGAAATTACTGAATTTTCCATCCGGGATATAGAAGACATTTCAGCCTAATTGTGTTAGTTAGGGGAAGAAAGTAAAAAATAATGTGAGAAAACCTTTCATATTTTTCTTTTTAGAAAGGTAACCTTTGTCTCCCACATACACAAAAACCAAGAACAGAACACAAAAAAAAAACCCCCAACCAAACTGAACAAAACTAATCACCTGGAAGAGATAAAAACCATCACGATTTTCTACTGCCCACAGTTTCGAACTATTGAGAGTGCTTAACCAGCAAAAGGAAAGGAAGGGCAATGCGAGAGCCGGAAAAAAGGAAATAGTCTGTTATCAAAGGACTATTAATTGCTCCCAAAGTAAGAGCAAGTGATGATCTTCTTCCTTTATTTACTTGACTGTTCAGCTGTCTAATCAAAGAAACGTTGTGCCGGGTTGGGCTGAAAGAAAACTGTACCTTTTGTTTTGGTGATTGCCCACTAGACCTTAAGGGCTTTCATTGGATCAGTTTTACAGCTCGCTGCTGCACTTTAGAGAAGCAAAGGAGCAGCAGGCAGCTCCCAGCCTCCGCTTGCACCGCCAGTGAACAGGAGCAGGGCTCTGGAGCATCACCCAGCTCCCGTCTGTGGTTGTTACTGCTTGGTTGGTCCTTTCTCCAGAGATGCAATTTAGAGTTAGACTCGATTTACTGCATTGGCAAATTTGACTTTCTGATTATAATTAGCTGGTATTATTCAAGCCAATAGTTCAAAAAAAAAA
>VXAD01047015.1:179298-193461 GCA_013399195.1 Dicrurus megarhynchus | reverse complement strand
AAAAAAAAAAAAAAGAGCTAAAACAAAGCACCTTTCCACAGAGAAGACAGAGTTTACAGGTTTTGAGTGCCTGCATTCCCTGCTCTCCCAGCCAAGCCGTTTGGCATGAGCCACAATTCCAGTGGCCCTCTTGCAGCTGGTAATGAACTGAATAAAAAAAACCATTTTGTTTCATTTTCTTACTGCCCTGCAGACCCTCAGTATGTCAGATTTTTGCCTTCAACTCGACAATGTGCAAGAAAAGATGGAAATGCACCTCCTCCTTTTATCGTCCCTGCATCCCCCAATCCATTATCAAAGCCATGAAAGTATAAAAGTGTCAGGTCCTCTTTCTCTTTAGAGCAGCAAGTTTTGTAATTTGCCTGCAGGCAGAATAGGAACAAGCAGCTTTTCAAGGTTTTTAGGGCCTGAAAGAATTCTTACAACAGCAAAATTATCTTGGAAGAAAATTTCTCAACTCCTGGCAGAGAGAGCAAAGATGTTCCAGATGATCTGTATATAATATGTAATGTATGCAGACATGTTTTTTTTCCCCATCTCGATTTGCTCTACTCTGCCTTTTTAAGGATTTCTCTATATTGAAAACAGAGTATTTCTAATAATGGATACCATTACAGAATGTGTGTGTAGTGGCTGAAAACAACCACAGGCACATTTCTCAGGGCGTGTAAGGCTGTATAGTCATTTCTGTGTGAGATGAGGCCTACAGGAGTGAAGAAAACCTCCACTCCCGATACTTAGCAACACAATTTTTTTTTTTATTCAAGATGTTTACGACTCTGCAGATGTTACAGGTTTATTTCTTTCCTTACAGGCTGAGTGAACACAGCAAATCGTCCCCCCGGGAACCTGCGAGCCACGGCACACACAACCATCCCAGAAAACATCTCCCTGCATCCACAGGAATAAAACACCATTACAGACCCAGCCTTAAGGGGCTGGTGGACCTCCCGCTTTACTGGTCCTGACCAGAACTCTGGCATCTCCCCGAGACAAAGGCACAGAAAACGGGCAATGTATGGAACAGCTTCCAGCGCAGCAGCCTCGGCTCCGGGATGGACTCTGCCCCCCTCTAACCCCACCTGAGGAGAGGGGCAGTGAGATGAAAGAGGGGTAATCAGGCACACTAAAAGCTCTTGGCTGGCAGGGATGGGGCAGGATCACTCAGGAAGCAACAACAACATGAGCCATTGTATCCCAAACCTGTCCCGACAAAGGCGGCTCTGTCGCTCTGTTTACTTTTCCCAGTTTGTCTCGCTTTATGCCTTTGATAAACTGTCAGGACTGCTTCCTCCAAGGACTATACTCCCCCAAAAAAACCTCTCTCTGCCAGCCTCACATATGGTACAGCTTCTTGTGCCTCAGGAGCCTGCAGTTCTCACAAGAACTCTTCATGTTTTCCATAATAATTCCCATACTTTCGGCATTATTTCTCCAACTGTGCTGCGCACGGGCTGAGCAGCACCACAAATCCTGCCCTGTAACGTTACTCACTTTCAGCTGGTGCTGCAGTCCTGTGGCCTAAGCTGCTGAAACATTAAAAAAGACAGATCAGATAGCTGGATGCCAAACACAGTAACAGTTTACGCACAAATCACGTAACTTTACTAACGCTACCCAGCCCCTGAAATAAAGCAAAGTTTAAATGAGATTACTTTGGCTCCAAGCAAGAAAAATGATCGTGTTTCTCAGCTCCAGAGACATTTTTTCTCAAAGCTGATCAGGCTGAACTACCCCCCAGAAATTAACACAATTGGAAAGCTTATAGAACAGGACATGCACTGGATAAAAAAACATTTTTCTAAGGTCTTGAGACAGTCAGGACTTTCCTATTTTTCAAACACCCAGGAACAACAACAGGAGAACAATTCCTCAGGTGGAGACTCCTGTGCTAAGGGAGCATCCACAGGGTCTGGGTTTGCCTCCTCTGGAGCTGGGGAGAGCTGGAGCATAAAAAGGGATAATTGTGGAGTCGGAGTGTCATTCAGGGATTTGTGCAATACCACTGCTCTTTAAATTCACTGATTAAACAAATAGCTTATTTTGCAATAATTTGCCTATGTAAACCAAGCTTATAGCAAGGTCTAGAATACAAGAACTGTTAATACTGGGGTGACTAAGCCGTCCACTTGCAAAAGCCAGACAGAAAGGGGATAAAATGCATGTCTGAGGACGGGAAATGTTTCACACTGAGAGCACAGAGTGGCCTTTTTCTGAAGAATGATTAGTGCTCTGCAGCTGCCCTGACCTCATTATATTCACTCTGCTGAAATTCAAACTTCCTATTCTGACAGATTGTTCGGAAGGTGAAGGAAGAGGTTTTTTTAAATTTGCCAGTCATGGGTGATTACACATCCTCCTTCCACTGATAGCCAAGGGGAGATACACGCCTAAACAGCACTTGTGCCCTCCAGAACCCTCCTCCCAGGCAGGCAGCTCCTGGCAAGCAGGTTTTATGTTGAATAATTCCACCTGCCCCTTTTCGCTCGCCATCCCTCTGAGCTCCAGCAGCCGCAGCTCCGATTGAGAAATCTCCTCTGGCAAGCCTGAAACAGATAAGTGATGAATTGCTTCTCCTCCTGTCAAGCAATTTCCAGCACTTTATTCTGGTCAATTCAGCAGGTGACCCTTCTCCCCAGGAGGGCACTGGGACCTGAGGGAGTGAAGACGAAAGCTTTTCCTCCGCAGATAGACGCGGTACATTTTTAATTCATTAAGATCCTCGTCTAACTCCTCTGAAAACAATAGGCTGTTCACGATGCTTGCTTAATGGGAATTACAGTGGATTACCAGCCAACACAAATTCAAAGATAATCCATATTTGGGAACTCAGTCCTTCCTCACAGCTGCACCACGAGCATTGTCTGCTTGTCACCAGCATTTTTGGTGCGTTGCTTGTTGTATCGTTGTGCTTTCGCTCACCCAAGGCAGAGATGCAAATATTTAAGCCCAGTTTAGCCCCAGGCTGCTGGGTTCAGCAGGGCATCACACAGGTGCTGATGTCCTCACCACGCACCAGCCCCAGGTATCACAGCCCAGCCTCCTTCCACCAAAACTGCTCCCATCCACACCAAAAACGCAGCCTGTGCTTCCATATTCTGCCACAAAAGCCTTTCCCTTGGAAAGGAGACACATTCCTGCCCGGTTCAGCCTTCTGAGAAGGGCAGGTTTCTCAGGAGACAATGATTCAGAGATAAAACGTGCACCATCCCTGCATCCCCACAGTCCTGCAGGAAGCCAAGGGAGCTGTGGCTTCCCATCTCCCCTTGTTCCCATCCACCTGAGTGGATGTCATAGGCCAAATTCCAAACTGGGATGAATTTATGTTGTTGCCACTGCCTTTTGGGTTGGCTTTAAGCTTTTGCAGACTGCCTCTTTACAAAGTTATCTTCTGATGCAAGTCCTAATTGTTGCTGTGACCACAGGAAGGGAAATCAGTAATTCCATTTTCCATCACAATTCTTTCATGTTGGAGGACAAAATGCCTTCTTGTTTCCCAAACAAAAAATTTCATGCTACGTAAAAGAAATACAGAGGCAGTTTTGCTTGGAATTTGACCAGGGCAAAGGCTGCCAGAGCTCCAGGAGTGTTTGGACACCGCTCTCAGGGATGGCCAGGGTGGGATTGTTGGGGTGTCTGTGCAGGGCCAGGGGTTGAAATGGATGATCCTGGTGGGTCCCTTCCAGCTCAGGATATTCTATGATTCCTAACCAAAGGAGATCTTTACCAAAACCCTGCAGGTTATCCAAGAACTGCAAACTTAGAGTTTTGGTTGGATGTTTTCTTACACAGCAAAGCCACCTGCCAAAAGTAAGCCCTGTGGAATGTACAATGAGAAATTTAAATTTCAACCCACCAAAGCAGAAATCCAGCAGCTCCACGTAGTTAAGGTGCTGCCCAACATCAGAGCTTCCTTCTGAAATATCAGGGGATTTAGTCTGCCACAATTAATGTTTTTAGGCTCATCTGCTCTCAGACTGAAACCCTCAGGAAGCCACATACACAATGACCCGGCGTGATTAAAAAAGCAGGAAATTGGAGGCCCGGTGGAAGGATCCTGGCAGGTGAGCCCTCTGCGGTAGCTCCTGGCTGATGAGTGTGTAAACAAACCATTCAAAGGCTAAAAAAGTATCCCCCTTCAAAATTATGTTTGCAATTGAGGAGACTAAGAGAGCCGGCTGGGCCCACACATCTAACAATATTTATTTCAGACTCAGTAGATATGCATTTAATCACACTACCTTCATCATGTGTCCATTACAAAGAATTTTTTCCCTAATACAAGTGATCCCCCTTCTACAGACTCATTCTCTTATGCTTGGAACTCCTGTTAAGTATATATTTTATTCAGATAATGAGCTGCATGTAATTTTTTTTTTTTTTAATTACTAAAACAGCAAATGGACTCATAAGAAATCTTTCTTTCTGGTTAGGGTTATAAAAGCACCTGTAAAAGAGCTTTCCATCATTTAATAGCATGATGAGTTGCACAGAATACTTGAATACATGGTACAATAAAATTTAAGGTATCTTCAGTGCCTTTCAGGGAAAATATTTGTGTTTTTCTGAATGCTTCCAAATGCAAGCAGTTAACCTCCCGTGTTGATTAATAAGTCTGGGGACCCCATGTCATGTGTGCAATATTTATTACTCTGTTCTTTGTATATCAGAGGCAAGTGGAGAAAATACCTGAAACACCACAGCAATTGTCAGGCTGGGCTTTGGAGATGAAGCAGAAGGCAACTCCACTGATGGGAAAGAGACTATAAATAAAAACACACTAAAGATTTCATTGATCAAACGCCCCCTGAATGCATAACTCATCAAGGTGTTTGAGAACACTGAGATGCCTTGTTTGAACAGCAATCCACTGCTGTCAGTAATTTGAATTTTAAATTCTCACATTAGCTTCAGGGGGAAGCAGTGGGCGTACTCAGCAGGCTGGAGGTATGAGGAAGAAGAGATAAGGATTAAAATAGAAAAGCAAGAAAAAGGTGTCTATTTCAAAGTGCGCGCTGCTAATTAATAGATTACGAGCCAAAAAAGAAAATGCATAAATATTACAGTGATGGCTCCACAGTTTAAAAATAAATTTTAGTTCAGAATTAAAAATTACTCTAGCAGAATTTTTTACTTTCAGTTGGACGGATGGAGGGCTTGACTGGCCTAAGTTAAAGACACAGATGGAGTGGATTATTTCCCTACAATTCACAGAATCCCAGAATCCCAGAATGGTTTGTGGTGGAAGGGACCTTAAAGCCCACCCAGTGCCACCCCTGCCATGGCAGAGACACCTCCCACTGTCCCAGGCTGCTCCAAGCCCCAATGTCCAGCCTGGCCTTGGGCACTGCCAGGGATCCAGGGGCAGCCCCAGCTGCTCTGGGCACCCTGTGCCAGGGCCTGCCCACCCTCCCAGGGAACAATTCCTGCCCAATATCCCATCCAGCCCTGCCCTCTGGCACTGGGAAGCCATTCCCTGTGTCCTGTCCCTCCTGTTCCAGATGAAGAGTCCCCTCTCCAGCTTCCCTCCAGGTCCTGGAAGGGGCTGTGAGGTCTCCACACAATCTTCTCCAGGCTGAACAGCCCTGACTTTCTCAGCCCAGAGTTGCCACTGACCCCATAAATCATCCAAGCTCGAGTTGATCTGGCAAGCAGGAAGAAGACAAAGCCATAGCTCAGTTCACTCCTCATCCCTTGGTTTCTTTCAACCAGACACAGCTCATCATCCTGCCCTCTGGCACCAAACAACTCCAGAGGACAGCCTTCACTTGACACAGGATAGTCTATACTGCCTGAAGCAGTCAGGAAGAAGAAGGAATTTTGCTGGGAAAGTGAGGCTGGACTAATATTCCTACTCTCCTCACAGCACCAGAAAGCATGAGATTGCACAAGATGGACACTTCTCAAATTTTGTCACAAATTGTGACTTTGGAAACCTCCCAGTGTGGGGGAACACTGGCATCCCTGTCTGGGAAGGTGTGGCAGGAACTGGTGGGAACAGAGGGAGGGAGAGGTCCAGCCTGCAGCCAGGCACAACCTGAGCTCCAGGAAAAGAGCAGGAAACCATCGGGCTCTAAACCCTGACCCTCTGCCAGTTTGCTTATTGCCATCTCTCAACAGACCAAGAATTCTTCTGTCCCCTCTCTATATCCATCCCCTGCCTGTGTATAATTAAGTTCTCTTCTGAAGTGTTTTTTAATAAAACTGAAGCTGCTGCCTAAGCCCTTCTCACACATCTGCACCATCCTCGTGGTGTCAGTTCATCTATAATTAAACACCAGAGAGCTTTATCACCTATCAGTCATCATTCATCCAGGAGCTTGTCTTATTTATCCAATTAAAAAGGCATTTATTGTCAACGTATTCTCTTTTTTTTTTTCTTGAATACTTGCCTGCTGGAGAATCCCTGCACTATTTCATTTAATTTGTGTGCAATAATATCTAGAGCAAAATTATTGTGAAATCAATGAGTGTTAAAATAAAAACAGCAGCTTCAGAGTTGCCATTATCAAGGAACTCTCATGTAAGCTTCATGTACAGATGGAATATGGGATTGCTACTGTATACTTTAATATGGATTACTCCTTTGGTTCCTTTTTCAGGTTAATAAACAAATTTTATTGCAAGCTATCTGACAGCTTGGTTACTGGCAGGAAAATTCATTTTGCTGAAAGATGAAAAGTGAGAAAATAAACAGAGCACTATATTGAAAACAAGATAAAATAAGGAAGGAGAGTAAAACAGTATAAATTAAAATTAGCCTGTTGCTGAGAAGAAAGAGACAGAGGTCTAGGGAGGTGTCTTGCTTGCACATTTATAATAAAAGTTTAATTTTTCAATTATATCCCAGTAATATCCTGTCCTGCAGCACTGATTACTTCCTTGGCTCACTGAAAATTAATTTTGCATAATGCAAAACTGTCTTTGGAAAATAAACCCCATCAAAAGAAAACAAACCAAAACCAAACAAAACCCAACAATCAACCTTCTCCTCTAAGACTTGCAAATTCTTCTCCATTAGCAGATCCACAACAACACAAATGAGGAACTGACATGTTAATAATGTCTGTAAGAACTTATTAAAGACTGAGGACCCTGATTATGTCCTGTCACTCTCCTGTCCTTAATTAACTTCTACTCTACAGAGTCTTTAAGTATGAAGAGCACCAGGCTTTCCAGACTGTAGATCTTGTCACAGTTTATAAATAATCTCCACTATTCATTTGGAAGTTGTACTTCACCGGCGTTTTGACACAACCGACATTGAAGCCAATAACCTATAAACAGGTTATAAATAATTACTGTATGAAATTATTGACATCTCCAGATGAGCTTGGTCTACCAAGAGCCCATTGAGGTGTGTCCTGCAGCACGCTGAGGTTGGTATCTCTGCCAGACAGGACCAGACCTAAGCCTGGGGTGAGGGAATGACCTGAATTAGACACCACGAAAGGGGGACACTGGATCCCAGCAGCCATTCCAGGATGCTACTGCCAAGGTTAAGAGCTGCCTCCAGGGGAAAAAACCCTACAGCTGTGGATCTTATGTTTCTGTCTCCACCAGCTAAATGTTTAGGTGAAATTACTCAGAAAAACAATCTGATTTCTCCTTTCTTCCTCTTTTCTTCACCTGTATTAAGGCAGTCAGGTTTTGCTCCAGGGAACAATGGAGACTGTGTTACACGAGACAACCTACTTTTGTGAGAACATACAATGGAAGAATAATATTTGGAGATGTCAGGTGGTGGCAGGTAAACCTCCACACATCCACAGGTGCATCTTTATGCAGGCAGCACTGGGCTCCAGCTCAACTCATTTTCTGAATTCCATGTCAAATTAGCTAAGTCTGAACAACTGGAAAGTTTTCAAGATGAAAAGCACTTGTCAACATGACTCAGCCAAGAAATATATGTAAAAGCAGAGAACTCAATTACATTTGGAATGCTGGTGCCCTGCTAAGGAACAGCAATTTCAGGTGTGACAGAAGTTTTAAGGTTAATGACTTGGAAGCCCTAAGTGACACTCAACTTTCTGATGCCAAGGTAATGGCCTTTATAAATAAACAGCAAGTGAATGCTTAAAAATAAACACTAAATATTACTGAAGACAGGAATGCCTGGTTAAAAAAAAAAAAAAACAACAAAAGTGAAGATGTGAAATAAAGATATGAACAGATTCAGGGTGATTCAAGTAAGTTGAGAGGCTTGCATAGGACATGCAAACTCACCTGTCCAAAACATCCAAGCCTGTCTACTACCTGTAATCTCAGCAATGAACTTTACCAATGCAAATCTCCCTCAAATTAGTTTTTTCCCTTTCACTTGCATATTTCCTCTTTTGAATAGAAATACGAGTTTTGGTTGATGCATCATGAAACTCTGGCGGTGTCTGAAAATTACAGCTGCCACCATATTCAACGTGGTGTACCCACATGGGGGTTGGTTTTGCAAAGGGACCTCAGCAACAGAAAGGTTAGAAATAATGGATCTGTGGCATATTTTTAGCTTGGCAAAATGGGAACACATCACGACACAGGAGCTGGTGCAGAGCTGGGACTGGTGTGAACAAAACCATGAAGAAAAGGAGTGCCTGGCTAACACTGCCTCAGGGTAACACGAAAAAATGGCTTTTTTTTTTGTAAATCTAGCTCAAGGAAAGGTTGTAACAGCATCAGCAACATCTCAGCCTCGCAAACCATTGCATGAGAGAAGCTGTGAACGGAGGATTGCGGTCTCTGGCAACGTCCTGCACCCAGCCATGCTGAGTGAGCAGCCCAGCGAGCATTCCTCCTCCTGCCCCCAGGTGTGACGGCTGATTTGGTGTCAGTTAGAGCAGAAAAGGCGTAGATGCACATCAGGTACGCAGGAGGCCATCGTTCTGTGCCTCACAAGTGTGCTGGAAAGCAGGAAGTGGGAAGGCAAACGGGAGACTGAGAGGTCTCACATGGAAGAGTGGATGAAGACTCACTTGGGCAACACTGCTTCCCCCTAAAACCGAATTCCACGTCCCCACAAACCCTCCAGCCCTCACAATCCCATCCCTGCTTGCTCCAGTGCCTTGACACGATTTCCCCCAGTCTCCTGCTGCGTTATTCCCTTTGTTGAGCCACGCCAGGCACCACCTGCTCACAGACAGAGCTCGTTGTCCCAGACAACCCCCGTGGTTCCCAGATTTGGGAAGGACAACGCACACCCCACGGGGAAGGTGCACAAACTTCACGTTTCTGCAGAAAGAGTGTTTTGCTCTCTTCTCTTCCTGTTCTTCCCTTTGCTTCTCTTCCTCACCACCATCGCTGGCTGCGGGATACTGGTTTGGACATTTTGCTCACACGTTCAGCTCCAGCATGGCTCTCAGTAACCTTGATAAAAAATTGACATTTTTCCCTCTTTTTAAGACTGTGGAGCACACAAATTTTGAATCATTTAAAGAGTCAACAGGGAGCTCATCACATCCTAACAACATTTTATTTTTATTTGCAGACCTTCTCTTTGTGTCTTCAAATCTGTTTTTACTTCCACTGGAACACTTGCTCAGGTTCTGAGCTTTTTTGTCAACACAACTGGGTATAATCTTTTTATTTTTCCCCCATTTCAGTGCATTTTTAGTGAATGCTGTAGCAACACAGATATACAACTAGAGGGGAGTTTCAACACCAAGATATTCTTTTTTGGTGTTTCAGAACAGCTTGACACTGTCACGGTACTTGAACAGAAAAATAATTTTGTATTTGTGACAAACAGCAAATCCAGTTGGTTTATTCCTTGTTTTCCTATTTAGTGGTGAGTTTTAGCCTAAAGGATTGACAGCTTTCTTTACAAAGATATCCAACTTTCCAGATTGGTTTAATAAAAGTAGAATTTAGTTTAACAGCTGCCCAAGGAGCAGCTGCAGAGGGGCTGAAGCAGTAACGCTCTGGACGGTTCACATCCCCAGCAGGAACCAAATGGTTTATCACCATTCTGCTCCAGTTTTACACTTGTGCAGCTTCCAGGTTTGGCCAGTTGTGGCAGAAAGCTGAAGTGATGAATAATGAACCATGTTCCTCTCTGAACAAAAAATAACCCCTGTAAAAATATTTTATAGAGTTGCTTCAGGAATCTGGGGAGTGGGGAAGATCACAATATGAACGAGGCGTTGATAAAAGTTTATTCCTGTGGCCAAATCATAGTTCAGAACCCAGTAATTTTAATTACTGTGTGGAGAACTTCCCAATATGTAAAAAAAAACAAAACAAAAACCCCATCTCTTTTCAAACTCCTGCTAAATTCAGTGAACATTCTCTGTGTTCTGTGACGTCTTTAGAAAATCACATCTCTGTGAGTTTCCACAATGTAAAACAAATTTCTTTCAACCGTTTTCTACAATTAGCATCTTTTTCAACAACCTTCCCATAAATTATTTTCTCAGGTTAAACACTTCCTTTATCTTTTATAGATAAACACAAGGCCAGAGGTACCATTTTTTAATTTAACAGACAGGTCTCTTACTTTGATGTCAAATACTCCTTGGGGGATCTATATAAGTGGAATATAAAATATTTATTTCTATGCTCTTGAATAATTAACACCTTTTAAAGAAGCACGTGAGAAATCTCATCTTTTTCTGGCATGAGCCCTAGAATGAAACTCACCCTCACCAAAGAGTGGAGTTTTCATGCACATCTGTCCCATTTTCTTTGATTTTGGTCATTATTACTGTGTTCATTCTAAATGCACAGGATGAAATACTGATGCCAGTGGCTACACTACTGTCAGATTTTAATTCACCTCAGTACTTTGAATCATTAAAATAATTTTGAAAAGAGCCTTCAATTTTATCTCACTTCTGCTGTTTAGGATTCATGACAACATTGACTCTGTTGCTGATCATTTTTGAATACTGACCATTTTCCTTCAGTTCTATACTCAGTCCACTTACAACAGCTGATATGCAGAAAACCATCTGAGGAAAACACAAGCATGCAATTAGCTTTCAAACTGCTGGTTGTATGTTCAAGCTTGAGTGATGCAACAGCTAAATGACAATTGTTATGAATGGTTTGACAGATGAATGAAGTAAGGAATTATTTTAAGTGTTATTAAGCAATCAAGGGAGTGTGTCAGCAATATTCTGTTAACAAGGCTCATATTAATCTAATTCTGCACCTCCTGCAGCTTCTAATAAGGACATTTTTATTTATGCTCCAGGAGACTGAAAGGTAGTTGAATAATTTTAAGAGAGACCTGATTTGTGAAACTCTTGTCTCTAAATCTCTAAGTTTTTGGACTGATGCATGAGTGTGTGCTGTATGTGCTATATGCCCTGCCACAGATGGCAGAACTCATCAAAAAGGGGTCCTGATTAGTGCCACAGGAATTCTGACACAGGCTGACAGAAACAGATGAGTCCCCTCACCCATGAAACTGCATTTGCTCAGCCCGTATGTATTAGTCACAGTGTATAAATTTATGAATATTTATCCACGCTGACCCGACCTGGGGATGCTCTAAACATCATCAGAAATTCATTGTCATGGACGTCCAGGGCCTGATTCATTGCTTTTGGGGAGACATATATACATGGTAAACAGGAAAACAAATGCACCATCAGTGCCTCTCACCACATTCCCCCTCCTGTGTCTGCTCAGAGACGTGTCCAGTTCTGTGCTCTAGACCCTCCCCTGCTCCTTCTCCAAGCCATTCTGAGGCAGGAACAGGATTAAAATAAATTCACTACAAGCCCTTTTCCCCTTTTTCCTCGGTTTTCGCACAAGAATTCAACCATTCTGGAACAGAAAATGTCCTAATACCTGTAACCTTTTCAGTTTCAAGAGCATCCTTATGCATCACACACAAGAGGTCTGGAAGGACACCCAAATCTGATAAAATATTTCTCACTGGCTGGATGTAGGTGTTCACAATCAACAGTAATCAGTGCAATTAAGCAGGTGAAGAAAAACAGACAACCTAGACACAGCCATCACTGCTTGAGGAGTAAAGTCACTACAGGAAAAATGAGTCCCATGAATTTAATTCTGTGGATTTCAAGCAGAGGATTAAGCACTTATTTTAGCATAAAGAAATTGGAAAGTCTTGCTAAATCTAAATGGTAGCTCTTTAGCCCTGCTTTGCTGAGGTGGGACATTTCTGGGAGGAAAAAAAGGGTGAAAAGGTAACTAAAGAAAAAAGGACGAATAGAAATAAAAATAGAAAGATTAACAGCTTCATGCAGTGAATCTGAGTCCTGAAAAGTGCACTGAACAGAGCAACCACCTGAGCAGAGCAAGCAGCACTTCCAAGAGTTCGTGAAATCATTTCCCAGATCACGAGTTTTGGTGCATTTCTGCGTACAGGATTTTCTCCAGCCTGTTTCCTGGGGTCCATCATGATTTAAGGGATTCCTGGCCTTCACAGAGAGTTGTGCCATACAGAATACTCCAATTCAATGCAGCAAAAAAAACTTACTTCATGGTCAGTCTAAAGAACAACAGAAGCAGGTACTTGAGGCAGCTTTATGTTGTTAACATAGCCAAGCTTTCCTCTTCTTCTCTCCCATGGTATCTTTGACATCAGGGCTGGTGGCAAGCAGGCTGCTTGGGCTTTCCATCAGCCTAATCTCAGTCTCCTGCCAACACATCATCAAAATCTCAGGCACCTACACTACCTGCTCCTTCCTGCTACAAATAATGTGAAAATAATTCTGCCTGAGAAGCTGCTTTGGGAAATTGAGGTTTAATGGCACCATCAAGAAGTGTTCACACAGAAAGTGCAGGTTTGCTCCTGTACCCCGATCACAGGGATGTACGTGGAATTTCAAATATTGCCTTCTTTGTTGTTTTTAACGCAATCTCCTTTTCTCAGCTTCCCACCCTTTCCCCTCAAAGGCTGAAAAGGTTGGAGCACGGTCTACTTCAAAAGCCAACAACTGTTCCAGCACTGCTGGTTACCTCAACCACACACAATCTTCCCTCCTTCTTAGTGTAATTTACCTCTGAGGAGAAATTCTTTGGCCTCCCACATTAAAACACCCCATCGAGGTTCTCAGTATTTAACAAAACTAGTGCATAGTGTGATAAATTAAACTATTTCAACCCCCAACCTACCGAAGAGGGGCTTAAAATATAAAGCTCAGGTCAAACACCACTCCATTTAAAACCTTTGTTGAAAAGGCAAAGGAAAAGCATCAAAAAGTTTACCAGAAAGATAATGGAGGAAGAAGGTATAATTTCAATTTTTTTAAGCTCTTCTCTTGTAATCTCCACAGCCTGAAATATGAAATAAATTGTCTTGAAATGTTTCACTGCAATACATTGTCGATGAATCATTGGAGACACATATCTCACCAGATTTGTCACAGCAATAAAAATAACCCTGACCTGAGGAACATGCCCTGAGACAAGAGAGGGGAGAGTCCTGTCAGTCTGACTGAGTAATAACTCCTCCATCAGCAGTCAATTACTGGGCTATTACCAGTGACAAAAACCGGCGAGATGTGCTACAAACTGGAGAGCTGGCAGACTTTCCCCAGGAGAGATGGCAACCTCTGAGGTCAGCAGACAATGTTCATTTTTTTCCTGCCCTGGGCCTTCAGCCTTCATATTTTCCCACCTTTCCCTGGGGAGCTGAGAGAAATGGTGATCGTGGATCCCAATTCCTTCCACTTCCCATGGAAATAAATCACCCCTTCCCACAGGGATGGTGGAAGCCTAATTATCTGCTGCACAGTTAAAAAAAAGACACTGCACAGGTACCACCAAGAGAAAAACAGCTGCACTTTGTTGCATTTATTTCTGCCTCATTCCTTCCAGCTGAATGAAGAATCCCTCTAGATTTTCTGCAACCACTTTTTTCCCCCAGTGATACACGTCCTGTACAGTTTTTNTTTTTTTTTTTTTTTTCTGACAGCCCCCCATTGCTGCCCAGGTCACACCACACAGCTCTCCTTCCCACCCCAGCCTGGAACAGTCACAGGTGAGTGTTCAGAGGATGAGGGTCAATTATCAAAGCTCCCCTCAGGCCACACAAAGGCTCTGCAATATGGGCAGTGTTTGCTCAGGTGGGGCAGAACTGTCTGGTGTGACTGATGGCACACTGCTGCTGCCAGTGCCACGGCAAAGGAGGGGAGAAAGGAGCAAAAAGAGATGGGAAAAATGGGAAGGGAAGGGAAGGGAAGGGAAGGGAAGGGA
>VXAD01047015.1:84386-179231 GCA_013399195.1 Dicrurus megarhynchus | reverse complement strand
AAGAAAGAAAGAAAGGAAGGAAGAAAGAAAGAAAGGAAGGAAGGAGAAACCACCCAAAAGCTCAAGATAATGCTGAGCATGCATGAATCACAAAGATGCCTTAAGTCACTATTTAAAATTTTTTTGGTTTAATACTCACATTAGAGGCTCATACAACCCAATCACCCACTTCTAAGAGATTTCTTAACTTGTTTACATTTCAGCCTGAATGAGTGATCATCAAAAACTTTCTAAACATTGCATTCCATCAATTTATGAATGAGGAATGAGCTTCTCACTGCTGTACACATCCACTGCCCTGACTGACTGAAAGATCACAGTGATCGCAGTGTTTGCCACACCGGGAAAGTTCCCTCCTATTGTTTTAAATAAATGCACTTAAAAGAACACAAAAGTGACATGTCATCATGAGCTCTCAAGTACATGCTTCCCTAAAAAGGGGTAACTGTGGTGCAAACTTCATGTTAAATTAAATCTGGGGCATGCAAGGTTATGATGTCATTTTCACCAGAACCCGATTTTTGCTTGGTTGGGCTTTTATGAGAGGAATCAGTTGTTGTGTGAGACAGAAAACCCAAAGTCTGTGTGTAACCCTCCGGGAATGCCAGATTCCAGGACAGAGCCACGGTTTCTCCCACCTGAGTCACTGGTGGTGGCAGACCACGCTTTAAATAAACCTTGCACTAGAACTTCAAAAATGTGAACCGCAAGCCATGAATTAAACAAATGCAGAGAGAGGATCCCCAGGGAGCCCCGGGCTCACCACAGGCTCCAAAGGCTTTTAAGGGGGTGGAAGTTTATCAAAAGAAAGGCAAGTCCAGCTTATTACAGTATTGGGATACAATGCTAAAGGATTTCTTTCCAAATAAATTACATATACCTGCAAACAGTCAAAAAAACTTTTTGAAGGTACAGAAAGGGAGGAGAGCATGAACACTGCGGGGGGAAAAAAAATCCACATTTATCATTAACAAGCAAAAACTATGCAGCATCTCACTCTACCCACAATTACACACATGACTAAGTTTAATCAGGCCCTGAAGTCAAGAACAAACAGTGAGTGTGAGCACCGTAACAATCGTGTTTAAAGTAAAAATTACATTCCCAGTTTGGCCTCTGATGGAGCAAGGGATGGCGATGCAGGTGGCACAAACCTCCCCCTGGCAGCTCCTGGGACCTTCAAACACACGCTCACAAACCTGATTAGGTTTCTCTGATTTGCTTGGGTGTTTCTGAGAGCTCCTAAAGATGTGTCAGACCCTTTTTGAGCTGTCTGAAAAAGCAGAGTTTATGTGTAAAAAAAGAAAGAATTTAACTGCTGGTGGCAAAGGTGCCATCAAACTGACCTACATCTCGAAATTTCAGCAAAGCCAAACACAGTGAAGTAAGGGAGAGCATCTCTTTCCTTCACTTTGAATGCAGGCCTGATTCTGACAGTCACTCCATTTTATCACTCAAGCAAGAGGTATCAAGCCAGCAAAAGTAAAATTTCCATTGGAAAAAAAAAAAAATTATAACAAGGCAGTGATAGTGACATCAAATGTACTAAGCTAGACTTTAAAAACTGGGATTTTTGGCATGCAAAACAACTAATGAGTAAGAGTCACAGTGCTTGGTGCAAACAGGCAATTCTTTCCAAAAAAAAAGACAAGGAAGTAATACCTGTTACTTCTCAGTCAGTTGGATTAAGAGTATCTCTTAACACTTGCTTCTCAGAATTTTGGAGCAGTTCCTCTGTAAGAACTTTTTTTTTTTTCCCCCTAGACTTATTCTCAGGAGAATCCAGCATATTTGCATCCATAATAATGTTTCTCCTGTATTTAAGATGCCTTCCCCCAAACCACTTCTGTAACTGTACATTCACTCAACAGAAGGCATGCATTAAATAGCAAAGAAATTATGAATACCCTCGAGCAGCAGGGATGGATTATATTTTGAAATATACAGAATAACTTGTAGAAATTTCGAGTCTTATCCAGCAAAGCCTTTCTCCTAGGAAACACGTGTGTGAATGAGGACCATAAAAGGTCCCTTATCAGCAAAAAATGAAAGACAGAAATAAAAAGGTTTTTCCTTAACTCATTAAAAAACCACCAATTTTGATAAATCAAAGCAGAAAGATGTAATTAGTACTGGAAATGGAAGCTTTTCCCGGATTTATTTTTATTTCTATTTATTATAGAGACTCCATCTCTGCTCCACTGTAGTCGGTGACTGCAGGTTTTGCTCAGTGACTCCGCTTAATTTTTAAAATTGCATCAAAAATTTTGCCATCTTCAGTCGGTACTATCTGCTCTCAAGCAGGTTCCAACACTTTCAAAGCGAAAATATTATAGAAACATCCAGTCATGTACAGGATTCAGGCTGACAGGCCATACAGCTAAGCCTCTACATCGAATGCATATTCCACACAGCTAACAGTGCCATTCGTATGCAGCCCCCAAAGAGATTTGGGTAATGCCTCAACAAGCAGAACTTCTCACTGTGGGTTGGGAATGCTCTTATTAATTTTTTTTTTTCCCCTCCAATTATGGAATGCAAATTGTGAAAAGCAGAATTTACATCTTAAGTTGACTTACATATTATCTCTGCCTGGCACCTTTGGAAATTGCCAGATATTAAGTCATAGTTAGAGCTGCACCAAGACCATCATGGTTTACTGGAATCAGAATGCTTTCATTTTACTTCCTGGCTCAATTGTGTTTTGAACAGTAAGATCTACTTTTTGTCTTGACATATTTTTAAAACATGTAAATTAAGAGCCATAGGTCAGGTATTATTAACTAAAAGTAACATCTGTCTGCCTAAAGAAGCATTTCCTTTCACTGGATATCTCAGATTCAAGAACAACCTGCTAGAGAGCTGGATAAACCTCATTCTTGGCAGTTGGCTGACCCACTAATTATTCTAAATTTCCACTTTATCCCAAAGTACATCTTATTTTCAGCAAATAATTAAACAGCTCATTTGGCAACCTTGTTCCACAAATCCTAGTTCAGTTCTTTGCTGCCCTCATGGCTACTTTCACTAAGCCTAACATTATCCAAAGCACATTGCCAAGTTTCATTAAAAATGTTGATTTAGCCCTTGAATAAATTGCCACAGTAATACTAGATGTCTTTATGGATAAATACAATTCAACTCCTTTTCCTGCCACGGCACCCACACACGAAGCATGAGAAAGGCAGCACTCCTTCTGCTCTAATTTCTGTGTCAAACATATTTTTATTTGCATTCTTCTGAGTATTTTTGGTCATATCCAAGAACGTATTTTCATTCCAAGGAGCACAGAACTGCCGCACAGCCAGCCCCAACATCCATAAATCTAGAATATTCGCAGAAATAGAATCCTCTAGTTTTTGATGACTTAGTATTCACTTTAGATGCTCCTGAGTTTAAGACAAATGCTACTTTATTAGCACACTGTAAAGTCTTACAGGAAGTATATGAAATTTAAGACATAAGATAACACTGAGGGCGCTGAAAAACACCGTGTTTTCAAAAAACAATCTGAAAGGCAAAGGGAAAAGAAAAACTCGGATGCTTTCTTTTGCTAAAGAGGTATTTTTAACTCTTTTTTTTTAGGATCTTGTACCAGCCAACTCACAATGCAACAGCTGTAGGGCACAGTATCAGGCTCTTGGTGTTGGGTTTGTGGCAGCCCTTTCCTCTCCTGGAGAGCGTGAAACGAGCGCTGCTGATGTAACCAAAAAAATTCCACATGAGAAATAACTCTAAATAAGCTCTATTTGCTAAAGCTTAAAGGGAGAGGATTTTGTGTGGCTTGGCCTTGAAGCATTTACATTTGTATTTACATTAAGGAGTCAGCCCTCGCTGCAGGTCTGAGCAGGAGAGCCCAGGAACGAGGGAGGACTCGTTGGTGCATTTGCAAACGTGATCACAATCTGTCACTTGATGCCAGAACACCACACCACATGCTCTCAGGGGCTGCACATCTCCCTGTTTGTCATGGAGCACTTCCAGAGGCGAAGGAATTTCGAGGTTAACTTCCCCCCCTGCTGCTCCAGCAGGCCAGGGTGGTTTGCTTGGATTAAATATTTTTTTTAATTTAATTTAATTTAATTTAATTTAATTTAATTTAATTTAATTTAAATTCATTTCATTTCATTTCATTTCATTTCATTTCATTTCATTTCATTTTCTGTTACTTTAATCTATTTTATTCTACTCTACTCCTATTCTATTCTATTCTATTCTATTCTATTTTTTCTTTTGGCTCACTGACACAATACTGAAAAACATTTTGGGCAGGACCCCCATGTGCTGTCAGCTTAAGATAAAGCCCTTTGCACCACATTCCATCAGTAAAAATTACTGGAGAAGCTCCATGAAAAGAACGCCTGTATTTGTGAACTGGGTCATGGTGCTAATTCTGCATCTCCCCACTTCTGACAGGCTGAAGAGAACTGAAAATTATTAGCCAAGCACACTGAGTGAAAACTTGATTAGCAGCTGGCAAAAGACTTCAGACGAAGCTCAGAAACCTCAGTGACGTTGAGAAAAATAACAGGCAAAATGGAAATTATTTCAGTTCAGCTTCTGTAATGTTTCAGGTAAATGGGGAGATTTCCTATCTTCTTATCTAATCCCAGAACTGCCACTGCCACATAAAGTGCAAAACAGAACAATGGAGATAGAGACTGATAGAATGGATGTTCCATATGGCAAGTCTTGCGATATTTCTACCTAAAATTTGCCTTATTTAGAAGAATTTAAACAAAAATATCAGTATCTTCATAGTTGTCCCCCTACACACGGGACTCAGATATTCATAAACAGACAATTACCTGGTCCAAGGCCTCTGTATATTCCTTTGCAATAGTTTGCTTCCACGGGTTTTCCTTCAACAATCAATAGTAAATAAAATGAACCTGAATTTCAGGCAAACATAGGCAGAGTTTCAAAATCAAACTGACCAAATACAGTGGGGAAAGGACATTTTTCATTGCAATGCACTGGGATGTAAAAGAACAAAAAAGCAGGATCTGAAATATTTCTACACCATTCTAAAGAAATGCAATTTTTAAACTAATAAAACAGGATTGTAAATTCAAACAGTCCTAGCTGGCGTCAAACCACAATCTTCTACGTCAAAATGAGATAATTCTCCTGCTGATTTAAACAGAAATCTTTGCTAATCATGGGAAATGTCTTTGTAATCTAATTGTGTCCACGGCAGTTTAAAGAGTTCATATCCCATGGAATATTGTAGATAGAAATGGAAAATAGGTATTTTCAAATGTAATTTGCCATATATTTAGGAAAAAAAATAGGTTTCTGAAGAAAATACTACCAATCCCATTGCAGCTCTGAGGCAACTCTATGGAGGGCTATAGGCACCTCCCAGAACATGTAGAAATATTTCCAGAAGTTGAAATGGATATAAGAAGAAAAACACTTTTAAGTGTTACAAATCCTTTGTGTTTAAGAGCGAAGAATTTTTTTCTGCCCGGAGTTTTCATTTTCAGAAAAATCTATTACAGATGGAACTGAGAGGTAATTTCTTTCCACTGAAATCCCAAAGGCAGGATCTCAGGGTGGTGAGGTTGGAAGGGTGGCCCAAGCCCAACCTCCCTCCCCGACCAGAGGTTGTCCATGCCCAGCTGGGTTTGGAATCCCATGAACCCGATGATGCCTGCGAACGTAAAAACATTTCAGTACTTTTAAAACCTGCTTACTTCTTTTCCTGGGCTGGCTGCTCTGCCTCGTAAGCAGCCACCTTAGCTCCTGTCCCTGCTGGTTTTGCTGTCCTTTGCCTTCTCTTTCTCCTCGGAGCTGGGTCCACGACGTCTGGGCTGCCCAGGAGGGAGGAATCCCTTCGTTCTGGAGCTGCCAAGAGGAAAACCACCGAAGGTCAAAAGAAATGTAACATGAAGTGTTTCAAGACAACCCTTAAAATACTTCTTTTTTGTTTCTTTCTTATGAAAATCTCTATACTGCCAAGATGGCCTAAGAACTGGGAAAAGTTTGTGACATAAAGGCAAGTTCAAACAGACTGAATTTAAACCAGAAAGATAATCTTGCCTTGATACCTCTTTGTTGCCAGTGGAGAGAAAGACCAGCAAACCCCAGCTGGACAATCTGCCTGGATTTTCACTGCCCCCTTTGCTGAAGCTGAGTGAAGCAGGCTCTGTCCAGGTTCATCTATCTACTTAAATTACCATGTAAATTCATAAAATATGCTTTATCTACGCTTAAGCAACAAACCTCTCTCCGCTTTGACAACTACCTACTCAAAACTCAAATCTCAAGACAAACAGATCCTTCCTTAAGCCAAAACCCTCCATAAAAAAAAACCCTGTTAATGCATTCAGAAGTTATGCAGACATTTTTACTCCAGCTATCAACATCCTGCAGCACATTTTCATTTGGTACGCCTGCTTTCAAAATAAAATCTTTAATTACCTATAATTTTCAAGACAACGATATCCAGAACAGCACAAACTTCAGCTGGGATATATTAAATAATAATGTGGTGACTGAGGCTGATGCTGTTAGGGTAACCTCCCCGTTTATTACGTTTCTGTGCATTTTAGGGAGGTTTAATCCTCACGTGGATGAAAGACGCCATAATTTGAGATTCAATACAAAAGGTTTTCACAGAAAGTAAATAATAACTCGTCCTGTCTCTCCATTCCTTTCACAGTTGTTACCCACGTGCACTGAAAATGAAGCAGGGAGGTAACACACAGCCCACAAGTGGCGTTTTCAGCGTTTCCCAAAGAAACATGTGTTTCTGGCCAAGAACACTGATAAATTAATCAGAGGCTCCCTGGAGCCAGCGCAGCACAGGGAAGCACATGCTTAACATTTAAAACCATTAAATATTCACCAGCATGCTCTACACTACACCACAGACTTGCAGACATTTGCAGGGTGACAACAGGTATTAGGTGACGTATTTCCAAGGCACGAGCTAATTAACAAGTCCAAAGTCCAGCACAGACAAGATACATTCCTACAATAAACGCTGAGAAGGGTGACACGACAGCCTGAGTCTCCACACTAAACTTTAACTAGATATGCATACTTTTCCGGTGTTAAGTGCTGAAAATATGTTTGTGATAGTTACTCTTTAGCTGTCTGGGGCAGTGTGTCCAACATTTTCACAAACACTATTTTATATATTTCAACATCACTGTCCAAAGCTGGCCTCTTCATAATGGATACACACAGAACAGTTTACTGTCAAGAACCCAACAAATTTGAACAATTTTGCTATCATAACTCCTACCCTTCCTTTTTGCCATTCTCCTACCACACCTTCAACTTCGGCCAAAAAGTAGATCCAGAGGTGAACCTCATACACAAAAACCTACATTTTCCTAACATAATAAAGCAATGTCCCTGTGTTTTCACCTGCGCAATGTGCACTGGTGATCACGGCCCTCATGCTCAGCATGGTTTTACTGTTTAGACACAGAACTCCTCCATGTCTAAAAAGAATTTTTGAATCTTTTCTTTTTTTTTCTTTTGTTTCTAAAAGAATAATTTCTTTTAATAATACCAAAAGAAATGCCTCTCATTCAGGCAGCCCAGAATTTGATCTCACAAATAGCAGCAGAGTGGCTCATGGGTGAGGGCTGGGGCTTTTTGTTGTGTTTGTTTCTTTCTTTCAAGCCAAAACTCTCAGAAGTGCTGAGGAAAGGATGGAATACACTTGACTCTCATAGTACCATGCATCACCACTGGACTTTAAACACACACCCACTAACTGCTGCCCAAAAATAATTCCCATTAATGAATTCATTTATAGCACTTGACTAAAAGCCAAAGAAAGCTTCAGCAAAATATTATTCATTGCTCAACGTAGAAATATCTTGGAAAAATGAGAGACAGTCTTAGGCACAAGCCTAGCTTTGCATTCTGGAAATATTTTCTGTCTAAATTTAAGCAACATCTTAAGGAAGCAAAGTTCCTTGACTCCTCATGAAATTAAATTTCTTACTTTTATATTATGTAATTCCATATGAATGATTGTTGTACCTTTGAGAGGAATGGTGCAATTTAAACACAGACAAGAGTAGTGCTGGATGAAAAACAGTAATTAAACCTCCTACACCAAACATTGATTTAGAAAAGAAAATATTCCCAATAGATGACACACTTCCTGCAGGTGAGTAACTGCAAGAAATAAGATTGATAGGACAGCAAGAAGGGGATCGTAGTTCAAATACTAAAAGAATATTTGTGCCAAGAAGATTAAAGACTTTAAATAAAAACTCCTGTTGGTTGGAGGGTTTTTTGTTGTTTTGGGGGTTCTTTTTTGTAATTTTGAGGAGTGATATTATTTGGTGGGTTGAGGGAGTTTTCCAATAGGATGTTCTAGAAAATAACTGAAAACTAAAAATAGCTGTCGTTGGTTTGGAAGAGCCAGGATGAAATTAAGTCAATGCAGCCCCACGATGCTGGGGACCTGGAAATAGAAGATGCCTTTGATACAGAAGAATGCCAGCACTCATCCTCAAGACATTTGGAAATAAAGCATTGGGATCCCTGAAACTACAGAAATTAAGTTCTGTAGCCTAGTTATAGACAGGCAGTCCACTTAGATCCTACAGTACACTTCTGCATTACTTTATTTCGATATACAGAAGTCAGTTGTTTAAAAAGAAACACCTTCCCTTCTGTCATAGCCACTTTTCAGTTTGAAAAAAACCCAACCCTGTGCACCTTCATTCTCTGTATCGTCACCTCTAATGAGAACTCTACAGCTGTGACTTGTCTAATTATTCATGACAGTGTCACTGAGAAAACAGGATCCAGATCCTCTCAGTACAGCAATAAACGGCTGAAGTTGGCACCACAAGCTTAGTTTTGCCATAAAAAATATAAACAGGGACCAAAGCAAGCAAAAAAATGAGCAGAAGTTTTCCAAATGTGAGGAATTTGTTTGCCTGCAATGACCTAACTTCACACAGACAGAGTACACAGCCTCGATGTCCAAATTATGAATGGTGGACCACAGGCAGGGAAAAAAGCTGCAATTAACGAGGTTTTACCTATAGGAAACACATTCACAGACATCACTTCTCTTCACCTTGCTGTTACATATATAAGATATTACAAATGATCAAATGGATTTAAGGAACTTTCATATTTTCAGCTCGTAGCACTACATGAAATGTATTTAGTTTCATCACAATAAAGAACTTGCAGTGATTAACAATAAAAAAGCTTTTCCAGATTAGTATAGAACAGGAAATATTTTTAAATTATACAGGCATTTATCCTGAAGAAAAGCCTTTATTTAAAATTATCTCCTATCCTGGAGACTTCATCAACAGCAGCACAGAATTCTGACAGTTTCAATTTCTCTTCTGAATGAAAAATTATCTTTTTCATCAGAGTAGTAAAGACTTAGGAAAATTTGTTCAGATTTTCAAGTATTAACGCTATTGCAGTTCCCCTAAATTCCTCTCAGAGCCTTCCTGTCAGCAGAGCAGAATTCCCTGGTTGAGTTCTGCCTAACTCCAGGCAGCATGTGTTGCTCCATGAAATTAATCAAAGTGAGGTTCCAAGCTCTGCTCTTTAACGAAGCTGATGATTTAACTTCAACTCAGCACCAGTATTAGACGAAATGGGCTGAGAGGTGAGCAAGTGGTCACCAAACCATCAGCTGAAGAGCACCAGGACTGCCTGTGAGAGCCGTCCCCCGAGCTGCCAGCGGAAGGAAAGAACAGAGAGGCAGCAGAACCCATCACTTTAATCCCTGACTGGAGTGTAACTCCAGCAATTTCATGGTTTCTCAATCCCAGCCTAATTCCCCAGGGATCACCACGGCTGATAATAATTAGCATCTCTTTGACAGTCTCAGCAGAGCCTTCTAAATGAATGGGTATGGAAATTAACACAGCCCAGGGATGCAGGCAGTATCTGCAAAGCAGGATTAAGTCATTCCTGACAGGCAGCTGAGGAAACACCACTCCTACCTACGCTGAGGGTACCCTGTGTACAGATCCTGGCCACGGACGGGCATTTTTCATGACAAATAGATCTGTTTAGATCACTCGGAGATCCAAAATTAAACACTGGTACTTACGGTCCGTGCATCTGCTCCACTGAAAGCAACAGGAGTATGTCACTATACTAATTCTAGAAAAAACAACGAGAGCCATTCCCCATTCCCTTTGTTCTGCCCTACTGTATATTTCATTCTGTGTATAAATTTGGGTTTACTGTACCGTAATCCCCTGGGGTTGAGAGGCAGTTGAGACCGAGGTTCTATAAATTCTCTGTCAGCTGGTTATTAACGTTTATTTTTACAAAGAATATCTCCATGGGAAGTGTTTATGAAGACACATTTTAAAACAACTCCAGCAAAAAGTTTAGATCCAGCCACACAAAATTTATAAATTGTATTCAGCTCAGTAAGGAAGTTTACATTTCACCCTTCTAGGCTGTATTACCACTGAGTTTTCTATTTGCAAAGTATTCTTTTCCTGACATCACCCTTTTCTAAAAGCTTTTTAAATACAATGCATCAATAACACAAAAAAACAAAACAAAAACCAAAAAACAACCAAAGAATACCACACAAAACAAAAAAAAACCCAAACAAAAAACCCCCCCAAAAACCCCAAAAAACACAAACAGAAAACCCCAATGAAAAACAAATCACAAAACCCAACCAAACAAGAAAAACGAAAAAACCCAAAACAAAACAAAAAAACCCATCCCAAAACACCAAACAAAACAATAAAAATAAAAAAAACCCAAACAAACAAACAAAAACAAACAAAAAAAAACCAAAACCCCCAAACCACCCCACAAAACACCCTTACTTCAAACCTGCAGGGAAACGAATCAAAGTTATGGTAAAATCTGTGTGCCATAAGGTTTCCTTCTCAACGCTTATTTGTTGGAGATAACTCAGGTGCTCATCTGATGCCATCTCACATTTTCTTGAAACCACATGGCAAAAAAAATTAGGGTAAATTTGACACACAAATAATAAGTTTGGTCAGGAAGCAAGGAAAAGTCTCTTTTCATCTATCAAAATACAAGAGGGTAAAAAAAGAACGCATTTCACACATATCCAAGAGTCTCTGAGGGAGCTCATTAATTTTAATCATCAAAACCATGATCTGTAATAGAAATCCCTCTTTTAAGAAATACCTTGAGAAGAGAAATTTCAATGAACCACATAATCAGATGAGAGATGTTAATGTTCAATAATCCACATTAATGTCCTCTGCCGAAAATTCTTCAGTGGCATTATAATTCTAAAAAAAATCCCTGGTTACCAGCATTGCTAAAGGTTATGATTTTGCTTCAAAATACTACGAATTTTTTAGTGTCCCTAGCCCCTATAAGTTAGTACCTCCCTCGCAGCACAAAGAGAAAGCTTTGGGACGTGCTCAGATCCTTCCTGATGTGGGGTCAGGCAGGAGCTCTGTTGAGGCAACATTTTGCAATTTCAATCTGGACATCTAAACATCTCCTAACGATTAAAGCTGTTTTCCCTGCTTTATTTTCCACAAATACAAATATTTCCATAAATTTTCCTGCTTGACAGGGGCAGCACCAAGGCTGGAGACTCGGATGCTGTGGTGGTTTTAGGCTTGGCCAGGGGCTGTCTGGGGACAAGTTTTAGGCTGCTCAGCAGCAGCTTTTCAACAACCCACTGCACTTCCTGATTTACTGCAAGAATCTCTTCTCCATCTCCTCACATCTTTTCAAAACTCTGCACTAAGGCTACTTCTCTGTGCACCATGGCATCCAGCACACAAGCACTTCCAAATTCAGGCATCAGCACTAAAAAGGTCGCGGTCTGAGAAGGTTTGGATGAGCTCAGTGTCCCGGGTGTGACTGCTTGCTGGAGTCATCCTCTGGGCTCCCGGGATGTCCCGTTTGGATCATCTGTACCACCCAGGGTGGAGGTAGGAGGCTTCTGGACACAACCCCCAGGAGACATGAAGCACCATGCAGGTCGAGCAAACAAAACAACAAAGCGGACGGACAGAAGAGCTGAAACCATGGGGCTGCAGAAAGCTTTGGAAAAGATTTCTGGGCTGTGATGTCTCAACTCAACATGAGGTAGTGGAGCCCAGAGTAATTCCTCACCAGGCTTGTAAAGCATAAACCTCATGCCTGGAACTCCATCATTTTTGCTCGACTTGGATTTTCTGGTGTCTGAGCTGATGTCGCGCAGGCCCTGGCACCAGCAGCGGTGGGGCTTCCAAGGATCACCTCCAAGGTTACCCCAAGTCAGAAATCCTTATTATCCCTAAGCCCTGGCTGTGCAGATGTGCAGCCTGAGGTCAGAAAGTCAGCCCTAAAGAAGAATGTGAATAATCAACATTATTTACCGATTTCAAACCAGCAAGTGATTCTTCTGTTAACCTTTATGTAGTCATAAAACCACAGAATCACAGGCTGGTTTGGGTTGGAAGGGATCTTACAGCCCATCCAGTGCCACCCCTGCCATGGGCAGGGACACCTCCCACTGTCCCAGGATGCTCCAAACCCTGTCCAGCCTGGCCTTGGACACTTCCAGGGATGATGGGGACTGCACAACCTCTGCAGGTAACAGTCACCTGTGCTGCTACTCGGGATGGGAAGATAAGTAACAGATCTTCTCATGAGCACTTTGCAACCAGGCTTCTGAAATAATACCAACAGCGAGTCTCAAACCCTCAGGCACAGAGTGAGAGCTGCTGCTACTCCTGTGATAGGTTCCTCACTCGTTATCTCCTGGATGGAGAAATACAGAACGGTGACTGAAAGATCTATGGACAATAAAGCCTTTTGACTTCATTTGGCTGTATTTTGACTTTCTGAGCCAGCAGTGTGCCCAGAAANGAGTCGCCATCCCTGGAGGTGTCCAAGGAAGGGCTGGAGGTGGCACTCAGAGCTCTGGGCTGGGGACAAGGTGGGGACTGGGCACAGCTGGTACTCGATGGCTTTGGGGGTCTTTTCCAACTAAAACAAATGATTCTGTGATTCCATCACTTGTTAAATTCATTTTCTTATTTCTTTGGATGAAGCACTGTGTCGCCCTGGTGCTTGAACTGCCTGGTCTGTCCCGGACATGCACATTAAAGCTGGTTTAGAGGATCACCATCCTGACACACAGTTCATTCCCTAAGAACTCCACGGGAATCATGAGGCCAGAGGGAACTGTGTACTCAAGGCAGCCTTAAAAATCAAGTGCGAGCTGCACTCGGGACATCCCCCCCAGTGCCCTGGAGCTCAGACTCCTCTGCCACAAGAATGATTTCTTTCCCCATTAAACAACCTTTGAGAAAATCAATACAACTCAAGGGAGGCCATAACTCTGGAAAATGTATGTTTTCGTAATTATGGCATTTTATGGTGGATAAATCAGTAACCTCTACTAATAACTTCATCATGTTGTACTTATAAGCCTAAGATTTTTTTCAATTGTATTGCACATTCCACTTTTTTGTATTATAGATATTTCTACTTTAGGCTGAGAAAACATGGCAGGTGGAAAAATCCAAGATAAAAACCCATTTAAACAGGAACTTTGCTTGTCTGTATTTCACTACATATTTGTAAGAAAGCACAAAAACATTTTAACAAATACTACACTCATATCAGAAGGTATTTTGCTACTTATTTATACACCAACATAAGCATGTGGTGCTATTTCAGAGATAAAAGAGGAACATAAACATGTGGCACTCTGTCTTTTAGAGAAAAAGACAGATTTAAAGCTTTAAAATAACCCACTCTAAAATTAGTCAGTGACACAGGACCTATGCCCCTCCATAACAACACACAGCTTTAACCCTGGAGCACAAACCAGCCCCTTTAAAACTGTGCTTAGATGTGAACACACAGAGATGGCACAGAGCCTGATCACCCAAAATTTCATCATCAAAGGACAAAAGCTGAGATGAGTAAAAGGGAAGTGGTGATTCCTGGGGTGGGCAGGCACGAGGAGAGGGCTGGTGTTGTTGAGCAAGGCTCAGGCACAAGAAAATCTGGGATCTACTGGCCCACGAGCCACTCTGATGGGCAGTATGACTCCTCAGCTTGTGAAAGATTATAAAGTGTGTCCAGAATCCTTCAGTCGATGCTGATGGAGAACAGCTGAGAGGGAAAAGCCTAATTAATGCCCCAAACACTGCTACTGACCAGTAGCAGGGACCAAAGGCAATGCTGACATTATGAACTAATTAAGGAAACAAATTTAGACATTAAATGTGTTTTGGCCTTTTTGAAATGTCTATTTGAAGTATGTTAAAGATTAAACCACTGCCCAAAGTATTCAATGTCTTGAAAAATGAATTGAAAAAATGGGAAGTTAGACATGACAACATCAGGAAAGCCAAGCTTTGCTTCAGCATCCTCCAGGCTTCAGCTGATGATCATCAAAAATTTGGGGTGAGGCCTGTGAGATTTTGTACTGCCTTCTTTTATATCCATTCTCCTTTCCTCTCCCTGCCTTTAGCCAACTTTGAGACAAACTGAGGAGACTGTGGTGACTGGTAAGAGCAGATCACTGCCCAGAAAGTGACTACATAAGGTCCTTGACAGAATTATTTCAAACCCCTCCCTTCTCAAAGAGTGTTCCATGAGAAGCTCGTGCCCTTTCAAATAACCTTTCCTGCAGAAGGGATTGTTGGAATATTTATATGCTGCTTTTTGCATGTATAGGCCTTATTTTTCCCCCAAATTTAGCAAGCTTTAGATCTTTTATTTCTACTTCTATATGTTTTAATTTTGTAGAACTAGCTGATACAGTTCCAAACGCTGTCATGCATTTTCCTGTATTTGCTGTGAAATGAGCAAGATGAACTGAAGTCTCAGATGTCATTCACTAGGAATACAGTTCTATTTACACTATTAGCTTCCTGGACCCATTTATTTCTCTTGAAATCAATGAAAAACCTCCACTAAATGAAAGACATACCATGAGTATTATCCACAAATTGATGTCAGCTATCTGCTTTTTTTTCCTTTTTTTTTTTTTTCTTCAATACAGTATTCCTAAAAGGCTTTTCATGCTGTGAATTTAAAGACAGCATTTAAGATGTCATTATGGCATGTCTTTATATACAGCTGCCATTAAGGTCTTTGTAATGGATTCAGAAATGATGAACATGGAAGGTGCCTCAGTCAGACATGACATTAATGTTTTTATGGCAGATGCACTGGCACAATCTCAATCAACATCACGGGATAATTCTGCTCTGGAAAATGCTACAGGTAATTCTGGTTGCCCTAAGAGGCTCTGAGGGTGTATTTAAAGAATTTTAAAGATCTCAGTAAGTACTTTGAGAGCAGCAACACATTAATATTTATTACAACACTTACTGAACAATGAACCTGAAACCTGGTCATGTGCAAGAGGTTGATATGTGATGAACAAAAAAATTATCAATCAGCAGGTCTCAATCAGAATCAAGAAGTTGGTTTAATCTGCAACAACTTCTATTTGGGTGCTCTTAAACACTCACACGGACACACACAGAGCACAGTTTTTAGTCACTGCTTATTATTCACTGTGAATGGATTGTAAAACTTGTGGCAAGATGTGTTTACACTCTCACCTGGGCTGTTTTTCTTCACCAGGTCCTTGGGCATCAGCAGGGCTCTCCTGCTGGTCTGGCTGGGCTGTGAACATGAGCAAAGTCCAGCAGTGACAGGGCACAGCCAGCAAGGAGCTCAGCTTCAGGAGCTGTAACCCACCCCAGGAAAACACCCGTGCTGTACGCGGATACGGACGGGCTGGGAGACACTCGGGGAGGGTTTTGGAGGGCAGGGGTGGAGGTGAATGGCAGGAGACCACAGCACACAGCCTGGCCCCGAGTCCATCGGACAGCAGGGGTGCAGAGCCAGGAGGCTGGGTGGGGTGACTGTGGTGTGACGGCCAGACTCGTCACTCAGGACTGGCCCTGCTCCCCGGGACCCACTAACTCCGGGACAGTCTTCCCATATGGTGAAGCTGCAGCCCTCAGTGGGAAAAAAAACAGGATCCCACCCTGAGCTGTGCTCATGTTCCACAGATCCTCCCCCAGCCAACGTCCCTGAGAGCCACCAGGGCCAGGAGGCACCGGGAAAATTCTTCATTAAAGTGGGAATGACGGGGGTTTGATCATTCAAACCCCTAAACCCACTTGGAAACACAAATCCCAAACATCCAAGCCTGGAAAACATGGTATTTTCTTCTGATAAAGAGTCTGACTACTGAGTTTTGCTGATATTCAGAGTATCAGCTGCCTGAGGGATTACTGAAGGGTGAAACACAGCCTGGACTGGCAAAGCTTGATGCAAGTCCTGTACCCCTCCATCAATGTGCAGTGATTTAAAAAAAAAAAAAAAAAAGGATATTTAATAATAGGGATATTNNNNCCCCCAGCAATGGGCAGTTATTTAAAAAAAAAAAAAAAAAAAGGATATCTATATATAGGGATAATTTATGGTTGCTTAATATTTCATGCAAGCTCAAAATATCTATATGCAAGAAGAAAATGCTTTTCTATATTTAATGTATATTTGTAATTTCATTACACTGGGCAATTCACATGCCCCTTTACCATCAAAAATTCATTTAAATTATTAAGGCCCTGTGGAAATTTTAAACACTTCCTGACATTTCTCCAAAACAACAGTCACTGTAATAGTAAGGTTTGATTACAAAAAGTAATACAGTCTCCCTCTAACTAAATAAAGCTTAGAGAAAATGGGATTTAAATATAAAGTGTGTGTAAACACACACTCCTTTTCCCACCACAACACAACTGACTGGATTAGACTGAAAAGACTTTTTCCTCTGGCACCTTGCTTCAGTAAAGATATCAAGGGATGATCACTGTGATATAAACCACATACTAAGCTCTAGTGATGAAATGCTATAAAAACACCATGTCGTCAAAGAAAGAACGTCAGTGGGTTATTTCCAGGGAAATTTGCTGAAGATGTTGGAAAGTATGAATGATTTTATGACTTTTTCTAGAGAACCAAGAGAAAAAAAGGTGTTTCAGGCTACAAAGACTTGAAGAATTAAGCTCACTATCTGTAAGAGCAGAATGAAGTCACTGGGTTAAGCAGGTGATGTGTAGGATGACAGAAAGCCACAACAAGGTTCTGTAAGCAGAAAACATTGTATCATTTGATTTTTTTACTCTTTCCAGGAAAAAAAAAGAAAGAAATGTAAAACAGAGAATCTTGGTATCACATTTTCTCAAAATAAAGGTTCCATCTTAGAAGTACTCCAGCTTTGCTAAGCAGTGCTGTATTTGACAGCTTGATCCTTAGAAAACAACAATGCTGATATTATTTAAAGCTAGAATTTTTGCCTTTAACTACTATTGTTTTTAACCATCATCATTCTTGTCTAAGAAGACGTTTGAGAACCTGCAGTTTTCTTTTATTGGAATGGATTAATCGTTATTATATTGGTATACCTAACTTACAAAAAAAAAAAAAAAAAAAAAAAAAAAAAAAAAAATCACACAGACCTCCTCCCAGAATCAGACATTTAAAAAAATATTTTCCTTCCTTGTGTGCTCCAGTTGGAGCTGGGAAGACTCCACAGTGCTGCCCTCAGTCCCGTGGTTGCTGGTACTGGGTGTTATTTTGGCACCCTGCCTCCCAGGAAGGCCAGTCTGGTCTGACTCCTCGTGGAGGAGAACACTGTGCAGAAGAGTGAAAAACGTCAGAACAGAGTTCAAAAGCAGAGAAAGATACATCTAATCTTTGCCCATGCACACAACACTCTCTTTGTTGACCAACAAAAAACACATTAAACCCTCCAGGACTGGGCACAAAGTGCTGATGTGAATGGCGGCTGCTCAGATGAGTAACACTTTTATTACATATTCAGAACTGAACACTTTGGCCAGGGACGGGGCCAGAATAAACTAGAGCAGCCTCTCTGGAAGTTAATGGAACCATAATGAATTACACTAATTGAGAATTCACAGTATTATTCTGGGATAGAGCTTGCTGGTGAAATGCACAAAACAAAGCAAAAGGCTAATTGTATGCTGGGCATGAACGCAGTCACTTCAAATTGTATTTCCTGAAAAGGCAGCTGAGTAATATCATTACCTGAGAAACACCTAGAATCCTTCCTGACCATTCCCCCTCTTGCAAAACCTGCACATAGCAGCTTTGTTCTTTTTGGTTAAATTACACAAAAGAGCTTAAAGTCCATCGCTGTTTCCTTTCCTCTGAACTATCAGGGAAAAAAGCATCACCACGACTAAAACATCAATTTTTAAATTGCTAACACACCAAACCTATCCTGGGGGATGAAATTCTGTTTGATACAATAAATCTTTCCCAGCCTTGGAAAAGCTGAAGGGTGCTGCATGGCCAGGGCTGTTTTGGGAGGACATTCCCAGGTGCTGTGATGGGCTCCCAGCCCATGCAGCTTGCTGGCACCTGGACTGCTGCTAGCCAGCACAGTCACACATCAGAGCCTCTTGTTTTGGTGCTTTTAGAAAAGGAAAATGCTCTGTGCCTTCAGCATTCACCCTCAGGAACCCGCACCACAGAAATACCTGTTATTTCCTCTGACATTGTTTTCACTCATAACAACTATTGCAGCTGATAACAAGAACCGTGTTGACCTAGCTATCCAAGGATATCTAAGGAAAATAAGGCCACCTCCTGTCTGCCAGACGGGGATTTTAAAGATCCTCGGCCCCACGAGCAACAAGGGGATGATTTGTCCCGAGAAGCAGCCGCCAACTGAAAATGTCAGTGCTGTCCTGAGCGGGGACAGCAGCAGCCTGGGCCACTGGAGAGGCTCAGCTCTGAGACACCAGGCTGCTGGCAGGAAGGGTTTGGGGGCTGTTTTCCCTTCTAGTTTCCTACCCCAGACAAAGGACACGCAGCACAGAGCAAGGTGAATCCGCTGCTGCCGGGATAAGAGTCTCACTGAGCCACTGGCTGCTCTTAATAAACGTAATGTCACTTCTCTCCTGCAGTAATTTTATCGAGCCACAGTGGGGAGAATGAAGTGGGAAATAGCTTAATCACCAAAATGCAGTGCCACTTCTTCCTGACTTCCCATTTTGAAACAACAAAAAAAGTAAATGAAAATCCATCTTGTTCTGCCCTTTACTGCTACTACTCATAGCTGCAGAAGGATGGAGCAGCACAGAGTGAAACAGACATGGCTCCCACCTTAGAGCTGCAAAATCCCTAACCTGTACCTCGAATTTAATACCTTGTCTCCCACCAGAAGACAGGAACTGTGGATTATCCTGCTGTTCCACTAAGGCTCATCTCCTGTGCCCATTCCTTTCCCTCCAGCTGACAGACACTCTCCTGGCCAGGGGGAAGTCATCAGTGACTTATTTTAAGGCAACTCTACATTGTCCATCCAGTGAAAATTCTCCCCAGTAGGCTACAGACACGTCATTACTGGGGATGGGGCTTTAGGAAACTATTTAATGTCCTTCAGCCATAAAATATAAACATCTCCTGAAAGTGCTGGCTTACCTGGATGCTTGGTGCAGCTCTGAGGTGTCTCTGACACCTCAGCAGCACAGCTGGCCTTTCCCTGCACATAAAATACCTCCAGTGCACATAAAAGTTCCTACAATGGGGTGGCTGTATGTCTTCCTTTAGTTCTCCTAAATAAACCATCTCCTCTCCTTGGCTCACCAAAACTCAGTGACTGTGTCCCCAAAGTGCCAGCATGGGGGCTGATCTCTTCTGCCACCTCACAAGAGGTGAGGACAAGAGGAAATGGCCTCAAGTTGCACCAGGGGAGGATTAGTTTGGGTATTAGGAATAATTTCTTCACACAAAGGGTTGTCAAGTTGTCAAGTACTGGAACGGGCTTCCCAGGGCAGTGGTGGAATCACTGTCCTTGAAAGTGTTCAATAAAAGTGTGGATGTGGTGTTTAGGGACGTGGCAGTGCTGGGTTAGCCCTCTGACTCAATGAACTTCCATGTCTTTTCCAATCTTAGTGGTTCTATGAATCTGTAATTCCATGTTTCTGTGAGGTGGACAAGACCCTCCTTCTCTCAGGAGCACTGGGAATGATGCCTGTTTCCAGCACAATGTGATTCTCAGCATATTGTTTTCTCAGATTATCAAAATTTAACAACGCTACCAAGCTAGCCAGGAGGTTCTCAGACATTGAAACAGCTTTTTAATGTTCATGTGCCCGGAAAGAGAGCAGATTTTTTTCATTTGGCAGCTCCTGAGCCAAGTGTTGCAGCCGAGTAAAGAATAAAGCATCAGGAAGCAGCTCAACAGCCTAGAAAGTGACACACTTCACGCACACAGGCACACAAACCAAAGGCCAATCACAGTTTTGACCTTGATGATGTTTTGTGAAAATGACTGGCATCAATCTCACGATTCAAATATCTTAAGGATGGCTTGAAAGCACTCACAGCCCTCAAAAATCCTCTGCTGGGAATCTTCTAATCCCTGCCCTGCTTCACAGGGGATGCTCCCGAGACGTTAGGACTCATGGCAGAGATCTGATTTTACCCGTGGTGTGATGTGGTCAATGTCATCAGCCTGCAGTAATTGAGGTCAGCTGCTCAGTGTGATGGCCAGCAGTGCAACACCTTTCATTTCTCCCCCTCTCTCTCAAAAAAAAAAAATCAGTTTAGGCAGAGGGAAGTGGGAAATCGAAGATCACATTTCCATCATTCACAGCCCACCTTCATTTCTGATCACAGGGAAAAGACAGATGCATTCATGTCACAAGTGCCAAAAATCTTTATCAAGTCCTTGGTGGGCAGAAGCACTTTTTACATTTCCCTAAAAGCTGTAAGACTCAATCATTTCTGGGAAGTTTAAACTACAAGTTCCAGGAAGAAAATAGTTCTCTGTTCTCCACTTTGTTGAAAAGGTAAGCTAAGTGCACAATAGGAGCTTATCCCTCCTGGGCACGCAGAGAGGAGGTGTATTTAAATTTCTTCTGTATCTTGATGGCATTTTGTGCTTGGTTAGTGATTTGTGAATGTCCTCAGAAGTTACAGAAACTTGGCAGATCATGTTCCTAAATTTCACTGGTTAATGACATAGTTTTAAACATGTGAGGGACAGAAAAAACAGCAAGGTGAAATAAAAACAGGGCACATCAGATGAAAAATGGATGACAGTATAGTGAAATGATTGAAAATAGATTTAATCTAAAAGTCCATCTGCATTCCACATCAATCCACAAATTTTTGTTTCCTTTAAGACTCAGGGTAGGTGACGATATTGGAACTGACCTTTTTGCTCAACAGAACTGAAATTCAACAGAACTGAAATTTGTTTCAAATCTGAAACACAGCGCTGGGAGCTGCGACTCACATCTGCCCTTGTCAAGTGAGGGAACCGGGGAACTCAGTCTGCAGGCAGGCTGCAAACAGTCCTGGGTAAAGCCAGGGCTGAGCAAGGGACCACCTTTGTGAGGGACAGGGAATGAACCCAGGGCTCTTAGTGCTAAGTGAACTGAGGAGCAGTGCTGGGATGATGTGTGGGTGAGGATTCACCTCTGGAAGAATCACAGGTGGAAGCTGATGGCAAGCAAGTGTCAGTGGTGTCTCTCAGCAAATGCACAGGAGGTGATTCTGGCCAAAGGAAAGCCCTTGTTAATCAGCTCTGTTCAGCACGAGGACTAAATGAAAAATGAACTGCTTGCTGTGTGCTGTGAAGCAATTACACATCAAGAAAAATCCAAGGCAAAATCCATGGGCACTGGGAGGGTGGGCAGGCCCTGGCACAGGGTGCCCAGAGCAGCTGTGGCTGCCCCTGGATCCCTGGCAGTGCCCAAGGCCAGGCTGGACACTGGGGCTGGGAGCAGCCTGGGACAGTGGGAGGTGTCCCTGCCCATGGCAGGGGTGGAACAGGATGAGTTCTTAGCTCCTTCCAACCCAAACCAGGCTGTGTGATCTACACACAACCCTGTCTCACGGATATTGTGGGACTTTTACAGACTGGCCAAGAATATTATTTACTACCAAATATCCTTGTCATATTGCACATCCTGCAGTGTTTTTTCCTTCCCGCACCAAGGGGGTGTTCCTGCAAATCCCAGTGAAAAACACAGTGAGTCTTCCACGTACGGCAAACAGGAGTCTCAGGCCGCCAAGGACAAAGTGTCTAAGCTAACAAGGGAAATTCAGGGGTTCACAACATGCAACTGCTTTGGAAAATCAGCATTTCCAGGACATTTCCCCAAGGTTGGCCATGGAGCTCTTCCTGCACCCCACGTAGGTGTTAGGGGCTCTGTCAGGTAAGGCTGTTTCCAACAGAAAGAATCACATTTTGGTACCTGCTTCATTCTCATTCCCCTCCCTCACAAACTGAGCAGTGATGCAAGAAGCCACTGTCTCACTTCTCAGAGATGTGTCCCAAATCTTATCACATATTCCTTTCCTGTCCCCTGGGCCACAGGGCAGCTCCATGGAAGTGACTGTTCTTTGTTTTCTTCTCCTCACCTCTTGAACAAAACAAAACAAAACAAAAGCAAACCCAAAAACCAACAAAACCCACAAAAAAAAAAAAAAAAAAAAACCCAAAAACCAAAAAAACCCAAAAAAAAAAAAAAAAAAAACAAAACATTTCAGCTTCATCAAAATCCTCCAAGTCTTGCTAGAATTCAAAGATTGCAGCCAAAATGTTGTGATGCTTCCAGCAGGAGCAACAAGCTACTAGTGAGCCATTTAGTTAATGATACTGTTCCTAAAGCAGAGCAAATTTCATGCCTAACTAGAGAAGTTAATATTTGTTGAGGAGTAATGAAGTAAACAATCAAGCAGGGAGTACACAACAGCTTTGTTTTATATTTAAAACTTCTGAGATGTTTTTTTTAAATTACTTTGTGGCTTTCAGCAGACGAGGTGCATTCACACCACGTGGAGATGGTGGGACAAAATTCAAATAACCCACTGGAGAGTGCCAGAATGCCAACACCAGCCCCAGAAAGAACCCCTGGGGATTACAGACAAGTTAACCAGGAAAGGTCTTAAAGGAAATTGCTGGCAATCAGATACTCCTGACCTGACCCTCCTCTCCCAGGAACCCAGGTAATGAGTATCCTTGTGAGAATCCAACACCTGGCTACAGATTAAAGAGCTGTTTTTCTCCTGAGTGAGACAACAGCTCACGGTATGGCTAATCCCAAATAAACCCTGCTTTTCCTGTAGGGAATTGGAGACAGTTGCAGGATCAGCAGAGGGAAGTCTGGGGGCTGTGTAAGCAGGAATAATATTGTAGTCAGGTGAGCACACCTGGCAGATCCACTCTCAGCTGAGACAAAGCCCTGCTCCAAAGGGTTCTCCCACAAGCTGAGTTTATTTCTCCAACTGAAACAAACAAGATCATTACAGAGACAAAAATTAAGACTTTTGGTCTTGCCTGAACTGGCTACATCCAATTTCTTTCCAAGCTACTGTTGGATTCACCCATTAAATCATTGGTCACTCTTGAAAGCTGAGATTTTTAGCTATCAGCACACTTACCAAAGTTACTATTCACTTCTGTGCTGAGAAGTTTAATATTTTTATTAAAACAAACTAACTAACTAACTAACTAACTAACTAACTAACTAACTCTCCTCTCAAACTGAACAAAGGAATTCCCTGGCAGTGAAGTGGGAGTCATTTGAGATAGGCATAGTAAACTGGTTTTCTGCCATGGACATCAACACTGAAGACTAATTCATTTTGATTGTGGCTTTCAAGGGATTGAGCCAGTTACTTGGCTAAGAGAGGCTGAGAAAAACTCTAATGGAATAAATGAAAATTTAAAATTTTTATTACATTCTTAATATATTCAGAAATACTGGTACATACAAATGAATGCTAATGTATCTTTTAAAAATTTTAATTATGCTGAAATTGGACACAACTGATACCTACACAACAAGGTCTGTATTTTACCCCACATTCTATTAAAAAAAAAGACAATTAAAAATGGTCACTCATTTTAACTTATATTTAGATATCCAAATTTCTAGACCAATACATTCTGAGCTGCTCACAGAGCATCCACATTTCTGTTTGCATGAAGAGTGATATTGTGACTTTGTATACACTGACAGAATGGGTAATGAGTTATAAATGAGTTATTACTGACATTTTTATAAGCTACAAGGGAAGAAAAGGTTTGCAGCTTGACTACAGGGACACCTCCTCAGGAAAAGTGGATTACTGGGTTTAAATTGGGGAAGAATATTAAAGAGGGCCCAATGATTTCAGTGTGATTGGTCCCAGGTGGTCACAATCACACCTATTAACTCACAGGAACAGGAGCAAAGCTGTCACTGAAATAGAGATGAAAACTGCAGGAAGATTAATCCATCTGTGAGCATATCTTTATTTAAATCTACCTTTTTAAAACCAAAGTTAGATCTTTCGTTTCTGAGAGAGGAGGGTCCTACTCAGGATGCCCAGAGTGCGTTTTGCACCTGTTTTCCTAAATATAAATCTCTGAACCTCATGAATTTTATTCTCTCCAGAGGGTTAGCAGGTGTCATGTTTTGTGTGTCCTAACAGACTAAAATTAATCGGATATGAAAAAAATGTAAATAAATTAGGTATTTGTATGTATGAGGAAATATACACTCTCTGTTTCATGTATGTTGAGTTCTCTCTCCACCCAATTAAAAAAAGCAAAACTCAAGAGTTTTCCGTACTTTTGCTTTGGCATTATATCCTTTATTACTTTTAATTTATACAGTAAGTAAAAAAAACCCCAAAACTAATAAGATGCTGCTGACAGCTCCAGTTCTGAAAACATCTCCCCTCTATGAGATCACATATGGGAAAGCTGTCTTTTAGAGTGTGTAACTTTGTGCTGGACCTGCCTGAGCAGAGGGTGTGTAACTGAGAGCTCCTTTATGAGGTCACCTGGCCTGCTGTCCATAAACCAACACGTTCAGGTTAACCTTCAAAACCAAGCAGAATACAGCAAAATGGACAACAAAATCTGGAGGAATAACTACGGATGTTATTTGCCTAATTTCTCTGGATTATTTCAAAGACATTTTTCCCCTTCCAAGTTTCACAGATTTCTAATATTCTGCACGAAACTCGTGTACGTGACGTGTGCAGAGTTACGGATATCGAGGAAAAGGGTCCTTGAGAAGAGCCTTTCATCCTGAAGATGAAAAGGAACTTCTCAGCTTTCCAATGTAATGACTGACAAAAAAAAGCCCTGCTTTCCAGGAAGCCTGGCAGCATCCCAAATGATTTATGTGGAATTTGTCTATCAGTTTAGTGCTATCATTTAGTGTTTCCACTGAGTAAAGCAAATTGTTCTAGTACAATTTTATCACCTCACCCTCAGTGTCTTTTAGATTGATCTGTGTGCCACCTCAGGAATAAAAGCTGAAGGACAATACAGGAAGGTGACTTTAGGACAGCACCTTTTACCCGAGATGGACATAAATGACAAAAACATCCAGTAAAATAAGTAGGACAGTAGAGAAGAAGAGGAGGGAATGAGTAAAAAAAAAATTTACAGGAGTATTACATTCATGACTTTTAGATGGAGACAAGAGATTTCCTTCTTCTTAATCAAAGGTGTTTCCAAGGATTAAAATGAAACAGTTTTTCTATTCCTGTTTTAGATAGTGTGATGATTTTGACATTTCCTTAGGTGCAAAATCTGTTTCCCATCATGTTTTCCCTGGGCTTAAAAAAAGGGCTACAGGAAGCAAAGCCAAAGAAGGAAACCAACTCTCAAACCCAGCAGAGACCCACCGGCCTCACGGGGCGCAGCCTGGCTGAGGAAACTTCCAGTTAAAAACAAGGACGCGTGCTTTAACCTGGAAAAGCAATACATCAAGGGAGCAACCACAGGGCTCAGTGCAGTCCTGAGCAGCCCAGCTTTTGATCAAGGTAGGCTGCTTGCTGGGATGAGACACAGCTGGGAAGTCATTCAGATAATTACAGCAGTGAGTGCTGCACAGGTGGCCAGAGCAAATGCCCTTCCAGGGAGAGCCACAGTCCCAACCAAAGATAAACCGGTGTGTGCAAGCAGCACTGGGAACTGCCCCCTGCCTGACCAGCCCGCACAAAACACGCGGGAAACGGGGAGTTTGGGAAGGCAGCCCACAAAATACTCAACTCGGCATCAGGAGAGCTGTTACAGAATGTGGAACAGCCACAGGTTTCAGCAATGTGCTGCTCCCTGGTCTGCCAGCACCTGCAGGATCCAGGGATTTTAGCTGGCACTGATGGGCAGCCTGTCGCACACGGACACAAGGAAAGACACGTATACTCACGCTCTCACCGCAGGTGAAAGGCCAAGAAGAAGTTGGCCTCTTTATTCAGACAGTTATATACCTTCTTAACAATCACTGTGGATTGGATGGTGGGTATCACCACCCCTCAATCACACTGGTCAAAGGAAATATCCATCAAACATCCCCACCCAGGAGAAAGAATGAAAACAATAAGGACAGTTAGACAAACATAGCTGTGTTTGCAGAAGAGTGCGTGAGAACTTCTATCACAGAATTAAAAACATCTAAGCACTGAAGAAATCAGGGTGACAGGCAGCCCACTCCCTAGCTGAAAATAAGGGCTTTTATTCAGGATCATCACTCTTTTAGGAACCCTTTTTTCCTCAAGAACCAACACTTCTCCTTGCTGAAAGGATCCTTTTCCAAAAGCCACAGTGCTAAACCAAGAGCCACCCGTTCTGAAGTACAGGCATAATTTCAAAAGGGAAGGGAATGCAAAGGCACTGTGTTAATCTGCACGTGAATTATCTTGTTCTCAGTATACCATGAAATATACGTAAATATTTTTGATGCTCTTTCTTCCTCTGTGAATTAAACCTGCCAGAGGGCAGGGATGGATGGGATGTTGGGCAGGAATTGTTCCCTGGGAGGGTGGGCAGGCCCTGGCACAGGGTGCCCAGAGCAGCTGGGGCTGCCCCTGGATCCCTGGCAGTGCCCAAGGCCAGGTTGGACACTGGGGCTTGGAGCAGCCTGGGACGGTGGGAGGATAAAGTTCCAAATGAAACTGTGTGACAGAGGTTTCCTTGGCAGAGGCTTCCTTGTATTTCACTGTGCATGGAACTCAGTCATGCCCATAGTCCATAATACAGGGATTGAAGAATGTTTTGGTGTAAGAAAAACAGCCCCTGCCAGGTCCTTGAACTGCACCAGATCCCAAAAGGACCCTTACCCTGAGTGCTAAACAAAAGCAGGGAGTGTGGATGAAAGGAGAAACAAAGGCTGGAACGGGGATTGCCCCTGGCAGGTTGCTGATGGCTGGCAGGAGTTCCCTGCTCACCTGATAAGCTGTGCCTTGCAGGAGGATGAGGCAGAGCAGGGCTCTGCTGGCACAGCTCCAGCACCACTGCTGCTGTTGCAGTTTCACAACGGGGGAGATAAATTCTCTACAAACAGGTGTCAAAACAGGGTTGGGAAATCTGTTTATTCACAGAAGGAGATAACGTTTATGAAGGTACTGCTCCATTAATGGATTTGATTTTGATTTATTTATTTAAGAACTGGAGCTTTATGCTATTTATTCTCCTTTTCATAAATATATTAACACCCCTCCACCCACCCAAAGATGAAATAATTCCATCTCTGTTCGAACTGCACGTTGCTGAACTGTTGAAATTACCCTGCTTTTTCAGTTGAGGAGAAAAAAACCCACACAGTATTCATGGGCATGCATCAAGCTTGGAATCACCAGCTTGGCCTGAAAATGATCCTAAAATAAGGGTCTTACATTTTAACTTAAATACAATAAAGACAGTTAATTTGATGATTTATGCAGGAATTAAATTGCACTTGAAAAGATTGTACAGCTCACCAAGGAAATAAAGTTCTTTCATGTGTAACATTTAGCAGCATGTGGATGATACAATGACAAACATTTTTAAATTTTGTATTAATCAATGCTGTTGCACCTAACCTGCAGTGTGATCATCAGCTGCTCTAATTTTTTGATCAATCACCAAACTTTCAACAATCTTAGCAGAGCATAAATCTGTCACTTATATAATTTCACTGAATAATGACTCATGTAGGGGAAACCACATTCAGCTGCATCACTTTAGTTGCTGAAGCAGGAACAGTAGGAAGGTCTATGCAGAGATATAAGCAATTTTGATAATTTTCATGGAAAAATGTCGAAGTAATACACTGGAAATCCCTCTGAGTGCACCACTCACAACAGGATTTTTAAAGGGCCATGGAACATCTTGATACTTGTACTGTAAATGTATTTGGACCATGGCACCTGCTATAACACTGAGGGAAACCAGTTTGGCAACCACAAGTATTTCAGAGGCATAAAACCATCAGGTTGTGGGGGAAAAAAAAAAATCAGTATCAAGTTTCAGGGGAAAAAAAAAGGAATCTACAGCTTTAAGGGAAAGGGAAAGGGGATTATTCCTTGGGATGAACCATTTTCAATTACAGCTTGACAAAAAGAGAAATAATTTAAGCCTGAGGTAAATTAAAATGGCTAAGTACTAAAACTCCTTCAAAACAGACTTTTAAAGAGAAGCCTTCACAGATGGAACTTTAACTGCGCAGCACAGCCGGGTGCTGTTACAACAGGCTTTTTTTATTATTATTAACTTTGATCAAAGCTTATTAACCAGCAGCACCAAGCCATCAGTGGATTGAGCTACACAGGAGAGCTAATTAAATTTAAAGGGCCACAGAGTCCTGAGGGCACAACAAGAGATCCCCAAGGCAGGAGCTTGGAATGGAGGGGGTGAGAACATTTGCATGGTGAGGCAGTGGGAGATGGCAAGGTGCTTGCTCTTATTTACTGTGGGCTCTGCAGAGAGTTTATTACAACCAATTCCGAACCTGTCCTTGTCACCAAACATGCAGAAAAGTGTGGGCTCTGAATGTCTGGGGAAATATGGAATGTTTCCACACGCTCAGCAAGAAACACAGATCATAAAATTTTATTTGATCCAACAGGGCAGATCATGAGGTGCCTCCTTACCCTAAGGAGAGGTAACTTCTACCAATTATGATGTGAAATACAACTAAAGAATTTAGGGACAAGAGAGAATAAAATAGAGAGGATGCAAGCTGACTGTAAATTGGTGCACAGCAGCCTTGTTTTGGTCCAGAGGCAGACACATATAATAGCATTTATAACTGAAAATAACAACAATAAATCATAAAATAATTTCTTCCATTGCTTACATCCCACCTGCTGTGTTATCCTTCATATCTACAACAGATTGCAATAATTAAATCCTTCCCTCCAGTTTTGTCATATACCTGGGAGGAGGAATAATATTCTCTTTTCTGGTCACTTTCCAAGCACTGTGAAGAGTAAACTATTACCCTCCATCCACCTTTCATGCTCCTGGGAAGGCAGCAGAGAGGGGGAACACTTATCCCATCCTTACTCATCTTTTAAAAGCCTGACACGTGGACCACTAAAGCATTTTTCAGTTAACAAAAGGGTCTGATTTGCAGGACAAAGCCATGACTGCCAACCATGACACCAAGTGATGCTTTATTAGTCTGATATTGTCATTTCAGGATCCCCAGGAGGGAGGGCTCAGCAGCTGGAGTAAACAAAACCAGTAAAATTCAGTGCAGAGGGGAAGAAAGAGGAATCAGTAACAGCTGGGTTGTCCTTAAGCAGAATAAGTGTTTCTGCATCCTAAAATGACAGAAAACATCTTGCATCAGTGTGGTGGCATCATGCTGAGTCTCCCAGTCACTCCTGTGGGCTAAGAGAAACACAGACTGGCAATTTCTGGGGTTTGTAAGGTTTTTTTTTTCTCCTTAAAGAACAATCACGTCCAGCTGGCACCAGCATATGCAGACAACCACAGCCTTATCCCACTCCACACCTTCTGTGATATTTCCAAGTCTGCTCCAGAGGGGAGAACTTTGTTGAAGCACCAGAGAAAACAACAACTACACCTGGGTTTGGTAACTCACAGAATCTCACCAACCCTGGAGCAAAAACCTCAGCAAGACAAACCAAAAACGACCCTGACCTGCTCCAAGAAACATTCCTGACACCCCATCCATGAAGAACAGGAGGAGGATTTCCTTCATCCCTTCCTTCCTCTCTCAAGCAGGAGCTCACAGGCATTTTAAGGACCTGACACGTCATCTCTAGCTGCTGCTTCAGAATTTATCAAACTGCAGTGAGAGCTGCAGTTCTGTGCTTTTCTCAGCCTCACATTCACACCCCTAAACAATACTCCAAATAAATTCCCCATGCTCATGGCATGATGGGCAAAGCTCTTGTATGTGATCACACACAGTATTATTTATACATTTATTATTATTTATAGGTGTTGTACTATTTCTAAGGGGTGTGATTCTCATCAGCTCTTTTTCTGAGCACTTTAAAATACTTACTAATTCAATTTTAATTTGTTCCTTCACAAAATAAAGCATTAACTACATCAGAGGCAAGACAAAAACTGCCATGTTCCAGCTGATCCTTGCTTTGAGCTATGAAGCAGAAACTGCTGTCAAAAAGCAAACCATAAATCACACCTACAAACAGTACAGGAAATGCCAAAAAAAGAAGACATTTTAGGTAAACTTTTAGGCTACAGATTCTGCCCCTTTACAAAGACTGAAATTAATCACTCTGATTCATTTTCTCAATTTGTTTTTCTTCATTGGGTCTTGTTACAATATTTGCATCGGATCAGCAACTAAATGTGGCATCCAATTTTCTTGTAATAAACATCAGCAGGTTTTTCTTCCAAATCCACTGGAACTCCCTCAAGTGCCCCAAAAATTCAGGGAGAAGAACAGATATGGGTGGCTAAGAAAAACCTTCGGACAGAGTTTTAACCTCTGCAGTTCAACAGGTCCTGATTTTTTTGCTAACTTTGCAAGGTCTGCATTTCACAGCTTCTGTGTCACATCCCCATGAGCTGCTAGAACAGAATGTTGTTGAGATGGAACCACCTCTGGTTCTCCCCTCCCAACACAAACCAAATCACCTGCTGAGCACGGCTGCTTTTTCAGTTCACAGTGAATTATTTGGACATGCACATACACAAATGCATTTTGTGTGTGTACACACACCTGCCTTCACTTTCCTTCAAGGAAGTTTTTTTACTTACAATCTTCTCTCTTGATTGTGGGTTTCACCGATATCTACTAAAATTACCTCAGTGATCTTCTAATTCTCATTGACTCCTGCCATGACATTTCAAGTCCAAAAGGTAAAGAAATACAGTGATGGACTGAGAGATAGGAAAACTAAGATAAACAGAAAAAAAAAAAAAACAAACCCAAATATTATCTGTATTATCTTTTATGTCTTACAGTCCCTGATGCTTCATGCAGCGTCATTATCCACTCGTTCTACTCATCCCTGAATGACTGTTTTCTCCATGAAGACAGGGTCTGCCTCTTTTTGAGTGTGACAATTCTGTTTTCCTGTTGTTCATGGAAAGACAAAGCTGTGCACACAGGAAGAGCACCAACTGACCTAAGGGATACTCATTGTGAGGGCCTTGAAAAACTCAGGTGTGTTACCCAAAGCATTAAGTCTACAGTCTTCATGCTATCTGCAATTTTTGCACCTGAACTCTCCAGTCAGGACCAAAACCCTGAGGACTACATCCCTCAAAGGCAAAAGAAAGCACATTTTGTGTTTGCACCTCAAATAAGGACACAGTTGGTGTATTTTCCTGTAACACTGATCAGTCCAGTCCCTCAGGATTGCCTGAGCAGGGCAGTGGTGGTGTTCTCATTTTTAAATACATATCTCTGTCTCAAAACTCTCACTGAGCTAATTAGGCCCCACTGAACTTAGAAGAAGACTCCACAACTTCCACTTTTCCTTGCCATTTCACAAAACAAAGTATTTCTCATCGTGTTATCTGCACTGACCAACAACCACCTAAAAGCAAAGATTTCTGGAGAGCACAGTGTAACATTAAATGATTTCTTTCCATGATCACAATTTCCTCCACTTGCCTGAAGCTCTGCCCACTTTACAGAAAGCCAGAAATTCCTCAGTAAACAGGCCCACAGGAGTGACAAAGCTGCTTGCCACTGGCAACAGGGTCTTGAACCCTTCTGGTTCCCAATGGGCACAGAGAATTGCTGCTTTACAGGAACACAGTGGCCTCTGGATTACCTTTACCTACAGTGGAAATAAAAAGTTCCAGTGAGAGAACCCACAGCAAACTTTGCAGGCCTGAAGGGAAGTTTATGTGTATATTTTTATGCACACACATACATATCTATATCTATACATATATATAACCATATTACAACTATCAATGCAGTTTTGAAACTTGGATAGCGTTTGCCCCGTGTATTCCCACTAGTCTACCACAAACATGCCAAAATTCTGGTTCACAGTTAAATATCTTGTACTGTATAATGGGCCATCACTGCATTCCCACACACTTCACAAGGCTCTAGTCCTGGAAACATGTGTCAGATTAAGTTTCATGAGCATCTTCACAAGGCCAAAAATTCTCTGACAAATTAAAGTGGATTCTGCTATAAATACATTTTCATTCCATTTATGCACACAGCTCTTTTTATAGCTGTTAAACCTCCTCTCTTTCCCCTTTTTAAACACTATTGAAACTGTCAGGAGCTACCTTTTACACTTTATCAATCATGGCACGCACATCATGATTCCTAGAATTTAAAATGGAATTGTTGACGGTTCAGATACTGTTAGACTGTCATTAGTTCTGCAAAGTGTGTAATTTGTCACTTTGCAAGAAATGACAGTGCCTTCACTCGTGCAACCTGCTTTTAAACCTCCCCTCCCTAATTTGAAAATGCCAGTACTGTACTCTGCTTCAGGAGAGGTATTTTTAAGGCTTGCTGGCTGGCTTGTCACAGAGCAATCTGTCAGGTAGTATTTTGCCTTCCTTAAGGTTTATTCACATAAAGCCTGTCTGTGATATCACACAAAGACAATGCCTTCTGTCTTACCTGATGGCAACGAGGCCTGTGTTGGATTTTCACTTTCCTCATCGGTGCTGGCATCGTAGTCGTTTTCCCTCTTTATTACCATCTGAGTAGCAGCTATACTATCCCTAAAAACATTAAAAGAACAGGAAAAAAATTAGATATTTTTGTTTCCCAAAGGAATTAAATAATTCAGGGAGAATGTGTACACAATTACCACCTATGGAAACAGCAGGGACATATTCTGACTGGAAAATCAGCTGCAGCCCAGAAGAAAACAGGACAGATCCATCAAACACTCACTTCTTGGCTACAGCACCCACAGCAAAATGCTGCTGCTTGCAGGGATGCCAGAAAGAATCCTCCTCCTCCTCCATGACTTTCAGGATTGGTTTGGATAACCCAGCACCCAGCCAGGAAGAACTGCCACTCACCATCAGGGCCAAGGAAATGGAAACTGAACTCAAATATGCATCAGGTACCACACCAAGAAACCCAGGGACATTAAATACCTTGCACAGGTGGCATCCGCTGCAGATTCTTTAGCTTCACTCAGCAACTTCTGCAAGCTCCTTATCTTTGCCTTCTTTTCATTCAGCACCAAAATAAACCTGCTGTAAAGGTCTGCCTCCAGCTCTGCTTTAGCTTCCACGCATTTTTCCAGCCTGCAGTACAAAATTAACTGTTACACCAATTCTCCTGTTTCCTGGAAGAAAATTCTGTCGTGAGGCCAGCCAGGAATCCCCGCTCCAAACCACGCACCGCTGGTCCAGCACCTCGTGTCTGAAACAGGCCAGAAGAAGCTTTTTTTGTTGTTGTTTTTCCACAGAAAAGTGCAATGAACTCTGCTGCCAAAAGGGAAAAGCTCCCAAATGTGAACCTTTCTCATCACTCTTTTTTTTTTTTGGTTTTTGTTTTTGGGTAGGTCCTCGCACACCTCCATCTGAGACAACTAAAATTTAAATAGGCAAGTGTTCCTTATTTTCAATGCTGAATCACCACAGTGGGCATACCTTAGCAGGATACACATAATGAGATTATAAACAGATATGATTCAGCTTGACAGGTCTCAAATCTGGACCACACACTGGTGTGAAATATATTTGAAGAGATAAAAAAAAATGAAAGCATTTAAAAGCTCCTAGTATCTTCAGAGTAAAATATTTTTCAGGTTTTGTAAATATTTTTTAAAAATTTTAATATGTACCTGTGGGTAGGTGAATGTCAACAAAAGGAAGCACAATGGAAGTATTAAATCAAGAATATGGGTGTATAAAGCCTCATAAGCAAAACTGGAATACAAGCAAACATGAGCACAAAAATTCAAGTGATTTGTGGCAAATGTAATTCTGTATTTACTTCTTATATTTCATACCCTTGCAGTCCTTGAGTTGAACCACAAACATTTTATTAGCTGTGTGCACAAGAAGCAAATAAACATCTTGATAATCTTACTGATCCTGGTAAATACAGTAAATAGTCATGACTTACAAACATTTTTTTCACCAACCTCTGCAAGGCTGTAAAAAAGTTTAGAAGGCTTATTTTGCTATTAAACCCAGACATGTAACAGACTTCAAAAATATTAATTTATAAGGTAAGAGATTTCAACAGACTTCCTACATAAATACAAATTATTTTGTTCACAGATCAAAACCATGTATGATATAAGAAGCAAGACAATAACAAAAAAAAAAAACCTCATGAAGTGTTAAGTCTACTGTGCAATGCTTTAGGGATATGCCTGATAGTTGATAAATAATTCATCTAATTTAAATGCAAATAGCAGAACATCATTACCATATAGATCAGTTCAATAATTCCTAAATGAAAGATCATAGGTACTAATCAACTACCAGGAGACTTTCCACCTACAAAAGGGAAGTTAACTGTTTAGTGGGGAACAAATAGACAATTCACAAAGAATCATAAACCCTCATGCAGGGCCCAGAAGAGCCTGGACATGCTTGATACTAATTATGTCTGTATACATAAAAATGGGGGGGAAAAAAGGATTTTGTCTAAAATATGCTAATCTTGTCTGTATCAAATCCTGTAGAATAATCCCCTCTCCCACACAGAAACCAGGGAGAGTGGTTGCTCTGTGCCTTTACTTTGCCAAGGCACTGGTTTGTGTTGGAGCAGTTGAGGCTGGTTCAAATATTGAGGAATGTGGCTGACTTGGCCAAAAAAGTGCCATTTAAGATAACTTCAGTGAGGCCCTAGAGTGCTGCAAAGACATCCCCTGATGAAAACCCACGTAAATGGAAACTTCCAGTGAAGTAAAGCTGATGCTGCCTGGACTGTGAGTAGTACAGTGGAGAAACCTACTGCAAGACTAGCCAATTTCTTCAGTCTCTAGGGAAAAAAAATTAGCATCTTGAATATTAGAATATTAACTCTTCCCTCCGGGTAAAACCAATTAGTAGCATGCCATCAGTTAATCTTACATGATTGTTTTCATTTACATGAACACCTTTTTTTGATTTTATTCAAAAGCTATCCACATCCAAATGCATTCTCCAGACATAGAAATGACATTAATTTGGCAAAACACTCAATCTAAAAGCACTGAGTATCACAAAAAAGTATAAAAAAAGTATTAATGCCGTATTTGCAAGTTATGAGCCTTTAAAATCCTGCACAGCCCACTGAAACCAGCCACTGTTAGGGACTATGACAAACAACAGACTGAGAAGTTAATAATAAACACCAAGATTTAAAGTGCTGCCTCAACACAGAGCAATCACACATGCTCCACAGAGGTGAACGTGAGCTATGCAACTTAATGGCATTTATTTCATTATTAGTGGCATCCTTCACACTCCAGCACTACGAAGGAAAGAATTCAGCATCTCTGGTATTCATCCCTGTTCCCAGTGCTCTGAAATGATTCCTGGATCTCACGGCACTGCTCCCTTGCATCTCAGATTCACCCTTCCCCCAGCACTGGCAATGGGATGGAATGTTGATGAGCTAATGCTGAAGACTCAGTTTCAAGACCGAAGTACCTAGCCTGCATTTTTATAACCTGCTTGTGGTTTAAATACACTGTCACTGCAGTTGACCACCACATCAATTAGCAGCTATTTTGAATTTGGCTTGTCTACACAAATTCGAGATGCCCGATAACAAAACACATACCTCACACCCAAACCAGAAATTTGATTTCTTTTGTTCAGGGAATTATTTTGCTACAGGTTATTATTACTTAAAATTTACCACCTCCATTATCACGGAATCACAGATTGGTTTGGGTAAAGCCCATCCACCCATCCCTGCCATGGGCAGGGACACCTTCCACTATCCAAGGGTGCTCCAAGCCCCATCCAATCTGCTCCAGAACTAATTGGCCTTGAATTTTCTATATGAAATAAAGAGAACAGCTCTTCTGTTCTGATATTTTAACTCATCCACCTGTGAGGTGTGCACACGCACTCACTCACTCATCCCCAGGCTGCCACTTGCTCACCAAAACCTCCGTGACGGTGAAGAAAACTCGAACCAAGAGCTGGAAAATGAGATGATTGAATTATTCCACCCCACGACTAAGAGGCACAAGAGCAGCTCTCAGAGGCCTGGCTGCTGTGTTTTAATTCTAATGAAGTCCTGAGGAGAGAGGCTGTGAGCAGAGGGACCTGCAGGGGCTGTGGAGCTGAGGCGGGAGCGCAGATCTCCACACCACGTGCTCGTATTTGATGTTTCACCACTCAGCACCGTGAGTGATGCAGGATGTAAATCCTGAAATCCTGCCTCCTGAACAAAGACAGGCACAGCTTTGTTCAGCTCGGGGCAACTCGCAGCGTTCGGAGCTGAAACAGCAAAGGGAGGCTGCAGGGTAGAACTGGGCTGTGGCAAAAAGAACTTTAAAAAACACCACACCAAACCAAATTTAAAAAAAAAAAAAACCAAACAAAAAACCTCCCCAAAACACCAAACCAAAAAGCCCAATACTTCTCGAATGAAAATGATTTTTAAATTTAACATTTAACAGACATGGCCAAAGACTGGTGACCATAAAACCTTCAGTGTTGATACTGAAAAAAACCACGTTTCATCTACTCAAACTATAAACACGCTAAAGAAACCCACCAGCCTGCACTGAGAGGAAAGTCTGTCACACAACTCTGATTTTTTTTTTCTTTTTTTTTTTCTTTTTTTGGGTTTTTTTGGTTTTTTTCGGTTTTTTGGGTTTGTTTTGTTTTGTTTTTCCTCCTTTTCTTTGGGGTGACTCTGTAAAAGTGCCACCTCACCATGGAAATTGATACAAGCACTAATGCCTCTTACACACCAGCGTGTAATGCAGTACAGAACACGGGCTATACAATACACTATTGTTCAGCTACACTGTTAAGCAGTAAAACACTACTTAGGGAGGCCCTTTGCTTGTCAGGGAGACTGTCAGGAGAAACTGTTACTCATTTTAATGAGAGGGAAACAAAACAAACTCCTCCCAAAAGTTGGCTCTCTTTTTCAAGGTAAATTAACACAAATTAGCTGCATTCTTTCATCAATCTTCCTAGAATGTGTGGTTTTTTTTCAGGTAAAGCTACAGAGAAGCAAGATAAATCTCTGACTGCTCTGCGCTAAGAGTTTTATGCTGACTGAAACAAGCACAGATTATTTCACTACAGAATGACAGACAATTCAGATCATAAATGCAATAGCAAGTAGAAAAATCTCTTGCAAAATAATGGTACTTTTTCCTATAATACTGCACTCATTTTTCAATTCTGGCTGCTTCAACAAGGGAAACAGATGAAAGAAACAGCAACTTATTCCCCACTCAAAAAAGTAAATAATTTACACTGCTAGTCTCAAGAATTACAGGAAATAAAGTTAAGAAAAAGACTTCCTAAAGAAAGTCAAGCGAACTCCACAGGTAAGAGAAGTGTTTAGGGTTTTTTTTCTAGTTCATAAGCTAAAACCAGCTTTAATTGCAAATTTTTGGTATCAGTTGCATCTTTGCCAAAGGGAGGAGATGCACAGCTACGTGGGCTGTGGGTAACTGAGCTCAAAACACATCTCGAGTGCATAAAAATTTCTGTCCACTGCTGCTGAGCTTCTCAGGTGCCACCTGTGAATCCACCTGGGAACTCACCTCTTCTCCACCTCGCTCCAGTTGCTGAAAAGCCTTTCATTTTCTCTCTGCAGACGCTCAGTTTTGGCCCGCAGCTTTCCCAGGCTGTCCAGGCAGTAGCCAATGAGTTCCTTGACCACCTCTGCCGGGCTCGGGACTTCCTGCAGCTTCAGAGACCCAAGCCTGAACTGGGACACGAGGAAAGAATGAGTTATTTCAACTGTACAAGAAACTTCACTGAGGCCTTGCTGCAGTAAACTTGAATACATATTCAATAAGCACAAGAAACACCTTATAGTCCTCCAGTTCAAAGGGAGATAACAAATTTGTCACACAGAGAATGGAAGAAGAGGTGGAATAATCTACATGCTAGACAGTTCCAGAGGGCCACAAGGTTGAGAAGGAGGCTGGAGCATCTCTGTGATGAGCAGAGCCTGCGGGAGCTGGGCCTGGCCAGTCTGGAGAAGGGCAGGCTGAGAGGGGATCCCATCAATCCATACCAACACCTCTGAGGGCTGCCAGAGGATGGGGCCAGGCTCTGTTCAGTGGTGCCAGGGACAGGATGGGGAGCAGTGGCCATAAAATAAAGCACAGCAAGTTCCAGCCCAGCAGGAGGAAGAAGTTCTGTCCATGGAGGGGCAGAGCCCTGGAACAGCTGCCCAGGGAGGGCCTGGAGTGTCCCTCTCTGGAGACATCCCAAGGCCAGCTGGACACGTTCCTGTGCCACTGCTCCAGGGGACCCTGCCTGGGCAGGGGTTGGGCTGGATGAGCTCCAGAGGTCCCTTCCAACCCCAGATACCCTGGGATTCTGGGATTTATGCAGCTAATATGTAAAATCTAGCCAGCAAGTTGTCACCTCCAGGGTCCAGACAGCAAGTTCTTACTCATAAAAGGAGTCCTTCAATTAAACAGGCAGCCTCATCAGTTCAGTGAGATTAAAGGATCTGTAATGAACCACTGTGTTTCTTCAGCAGTAGGGATGTTGTACAGGATATACAAGAGATCTGAACAGATTTATTTTGCCTGGTCTGGGAGAAACAACAGAAAACTGTTGTTTTTGTCATGTTAAAGGAAGAATAGCTCAACCATACATACAAACCAGTGCCAGCTGAGCTATAACCATGCAGAGCTGGACGAGGACACATCAGTATCCAACACAACAGTCTGAGGCAGTGGAAGAAGGATCTCGAGGCTGCTTGAAGAGGGTCACACATGTTACCTTAAAAAAGGCAAATCAGGAATGAAGGGCCTTGTCTTTGGTGGTCTGGAGTGGCCAGAGGATGGGGAATCTGAGCCCCCTCAAAGTACACTCCTGCAGCTGCAAGAACCTACAGGAGGGTTTTGTGAGCCCCTGCACATCCAGAGGCAACACCACTTGCCAGACTCGACAGAAAAACACCTGAGGGAACAGGTTTTGAGAAAAGCAGAGTGGGGTGGAAGACACAATGATGACTTTGGCCAGCTTAAGCTGCAGCAGAAGCAGATCTTTCAGGAAAAAGGCATTGAAAGTACTTGGATTTGGTTAGAAATTGCTGCAGAAACATCGAGCTGGTGAGGGGTACACACAAAGAAGGAGAAGGGCTCCTCTCTCGCATCTTGAGATGATCAAAAAACTGACATAAATTTTGTGGCATTTCCCTATGGACAGAAGTATTACCCATCTTTTCAACTTGAATACACAGCTACAACATCTTAAAAAATACATAAATTTAAGTGGTACATGCTGGGGAAGGGTTCACTCTGTGTTGTGGCAGTTCACCTATTAAAATCAGAAATGCAGTTTGATTCATTTTTTTCCCCATTTTACTTGGGAGGGCATGGAAAATTACATAAAAGACATTGATTTAAGAAAGTACCTGTTGTTTGTTAACTCTTTTTTTAAATGCAAGTTTCACTAATACCATGCATAAATTTGGGCTGAAAAAGGCCTGGTAGAAACTGCTCACAAAGCTTCCAAAGGCATTGTTTGAAACAAGTAACAGCCCTTCCACTCAGACCTTTTATCTGTGGAAGTCTCTGCCACAACACATGATACCATCCTGACCTCCTTCAGCAAGATCAGCCTATCAGAAAATGTGGGAAACCCAAAGGTTTAATTTCCAATTAGCCACCAAATTCACATGTGCTGTCTGTAAAGCGTTGTTGTCTTTAGCCAATGTACATCTGATGGCTACAGATGAAAAGATGCTTTTAATTTATTTTTGGAAATTAGATTACACTATCAGTGGCCCACAGATTGGCGTGCACCCCCTCAATATCACACTTGCTGTCTGACAGCCTTAACAAAGATGGACATTCGTGTAAAGGAAACTGTTTTTCATCACTTGCAAGCCACCACCATGCTATTTGGATAAAGAATTCACAGAGATAGAGAGGCACAGTAGCACAGATAAATAGCATCACAGTCTTTTGAAGGAAATAGCAAGGAGAGCACATCATTTTTGTCTTATGCCTTAATGTATTTAACTGAGATCAGGTATAGGCAAATACGTTTAATCAGGACAAACAAATTACAGTTTTCACTGCACAAAAAAGAATAAAATATGCATAATCTTAAAACAGGTTAAAGTGAAGCGCAACAGATTTATTCTGAAAGCCTGGTACCACTGCACAGCCAAAGTCATGCCAGACACACAGCATTCCAAAAGCAATTATAAAAAAAAAAAAAAAACCAACAACAACACTGCTACAGGGACACAGAGAATGTGCCCATCCTTGCAGGTGTGGGAGTCCAACACTGACAGTTTATCTTTAGTTTAGCCTTTAATTCAGTCTTTATGCAAAGCAACTATTACCTACTTTCTCACAATGAAATTCACTGCCCTGCTTTCTGTGTCACTGAGTCCTGAGGACCATTTCCAGGAGGCCCACAAAAGGTGAGCAGAGCAAGCCCATCACCAGGAGGCTTAAATTTATCACGCAGGTGCTGACAAATCAACTAAAAAAGAAAAAAACAGCAAGGGTTCTGCAAAATAAGTGTTCTCCCGTACCTTCCCTCCTCCCCCAGTCAGATAATCGTAACTTAGGATAATGTGCTGTGGGGAGCACATTATCCAGCTACCTCCAGGGAAACACAGACTGTTTGGACACAGCCCTCATTGAAACAAAACTAGTGTGACAGCCTGGAATAGTGGAAGGTGTCCCTGCCCATGGAAGGGAGCAGAAGGAGATGGGCTCTAAGGTCCCTTCCCTCCCAAAGCACCCCGTCACTCCTCGACCCTGGGTGTGCGGTTTTGCACCAAAACCCCCTTCCTCGAGGCTGTTCCTCCAGCTCGGAATTGTTTTACAGCACCTATTTAACAGGCAGAGACCTCAGCACCAACAATAGCAAGGCTGCTATCTCGGCAAATTGCATCTGCTGCCCCTCCAGGAGCCCGCTGCTGAGAGGCTGATAAGGCAGAGAAGCAGCCGGGTCCACTGAGTTCCCAAAGCAGGAGTAAAACTACGTAAAGAAAAAAAAGAAATTCCGGGCCAGTCCTGCTCTGGGGTCCTGCTGGCATCCCAAACTGGAAAGCGGACTGGTAGAGGAGATGATAAAATAACACAATTTTACATCCACGGACTCTGAATTTGGGACACACGGTGTAAACTGCAGACAGAATTCTATTAAAATTAAGAGTTGTGGGGGGAAAAAGGAGATGTTAGTTTTTTCCCACACACTGCTAAGTTTTCCCTTGCAACTAAACCAAGAAACAGTCCGGTTGTTTGTCCTTCATCGCCAAAACCACAGCAGGGAAACTGCAAACAGTTCCAGGGAGATCCAGGGGAAGTGGTTAAAGATCAGGATACCATAACAAACAGTTAACTGGGTGGGATATCAAGATAAACAGCTCTTGCTTACTGCAGGAGCGAAAGAAAACATCATTAACACCTCACTAAGCTAATTTGACAAGCAACGTGTCTTTGGTTTGGATCACGTTTCCAAGGTGATTTTGTAAATTGGTGCTGAGCAGAAGGATTTTTTTTTCCTTTTTCTTTTTCTTTTTTTTTTTTTGGTTAGCTTTGGAAATTCCTGCACGCTGCTGCTCCCCAGATGAATTTAAATTTCTCGCCATCCTTACAGCTGCTGTAGCTCTGGCGCTGCATCATCTGCAGATGTAACTAATGTGCTTTCTGCTTCCCCTTTCAGATCATTCAAGAAAACACTATGTAGAACACTGAAGCACTAAACACTTCATTTATACAGAGAAGGAGCAGATCTGGTAGAGGTCCCAGGGGACAACAGACTGACTGTGACTGATACACTGCTGCCCTTCAGTATTTGTTTTGTTGTTTGCTGGGATTTTTTTTTTTTTTTTCAAATTTTAAAATTTTTAAAGGCAGGGGAAGATGAACACGGAACCATTTAGAAAGTTGTGTTTCCTTAATCAGAAATCAGAGTCACCCCATGCATCCACCATGTACTTAAAGCTTAGAAGCCCATGACAAAAATGTCATTTTCCCCTGACCTCTCACCCTGCCCAGTGTTTGTCTTCTAGAGATGAAGAAAGAAGCGATCTCAACCATAAGACACAAAATATTTCAGAAATAACTGAAAAGCTTCTCAAATAATTATTCTTCTAGATGCTTATGCTTGTTGATGTGTTTCACATCACAAAACAACAGTTATTAAAAAGAGGCAACACATTTTTCACAGAAGCTTCCAAAACTGAAAGTTACTTCATTGTATAGAGAGAGTGAATTTTTATTTTGCATTAAATAATACACACCCGCTATATAATCTTTGCATTACTACACTCCACTAAAATTGAGAGTTATCATGTCTAAGGCAATAATTAGCAGAGGTTATGCACTGAAAGGAGGACCCATTCCCACAGCAATGCCTCTCTTCTGAGACACAATCTGAAGCTAAACACTAACAGTGAGCTGATTCCCAATAACAACAAATTTTCATTATGTCTATAAGGAAAAAAAAAATCATGCTGGAAATTCTCATTACATCTGCTTTGCTGGTTGTGATTTCTCTCTGTATGAGTAAAATATTCTAACAATCCTTTCTAACAGTATTTTTTTCCATTATAAGTATCTATCTATATATATATATCTATCTATCCATATCTATATATATATATAGCTATATCTATCTATCTATATATATATAAGGACTTCTATACTTCCACAAGGTGGAAAAATAAATATTTAGATAGATTCTGTCCTTTGTTGTCCTACCAGGGTATAGCATACATAAAGATAGACAGATGGATATATACAGATATATTTATATATCAATATGTAGATAGAGATATATTTATGGATATATATGTTGTGTGAGTCTCTCTCTTTCCTATTACATCTTAACCCACAGTATTTCACTTTTTCTTCTCTACTCTGAAAACTAATTAAAAAATAATTTGTAGAGAGAGCACACTTGTCAGATACTTAGGTCTGATTTTGAAGTGAAAATATTCCCAGCGTGTGAACCAAATGATAGAGGTTTAATTGTACAAGTCAACCTTGCACAATCTGTTACAGGCTCTAATTCAGCTCACTCAGCTTCCACTCTTCCTGCCCCTGAGTGAGACACAGAGGTCCCTGTGCTCTGCTCCTAAAACACCATTTCAGACTGTGCTAGCACACTCAGGAACACCTACATCCTCGCAGACAGATGCTGCCTCCTGCAAGGTATTGCCTAAGCAACATCCTTTCACCAGGGAAATATTAAAGAAGAATTCGAGGGGGGAAAAAAAAAATTCCAGAGCAGGCCACCAGCACGGAGCAGCTGTGCAGTCCCTATCTGGCTTTTTGGAGACCTGCAGTCTGTGAAAGCAGCTGTGACCCCTGCGCTGGAGCAGGAAAGCCCTGCAGATCCACACAACAACAAAACCTTTTGTCACTGCCCTGTTCCAAGCACAGAATCACAGAATCAGAGAATGTGAAGGGTTGGAAGGGACTCTAAAGCCCTTTCAGTGCCACCCCTGCCATGGCAGGGACACCTCCCACTGTCCCAGGCTGCTCCAAGCCCCAGTGTCCAGCCTGGCCTTGGGCACTGCCAGGGATCCAGGGGCAGCCACAGCTGCTCTGGGCACCCTGTGCCAGGGCCTGCCCACCCTCCCAGGGAACAATTCCTGCCCAATATCTCACCTAAATTTCCCCTCTTTAAATTTCTACCCATTCCCCCTTGTCCTGTCACTCCAGGTCCCGATGCAGAATCCCATCCCTGTCCTGGAAGGGGCTGTGAGGTCTCCACACAACCTGCTCCTTCCCAGGGTGAACAACCCCAATTTTCTCAGCCTGTTTTCATAGGACAGGTGCCCCAGTCCTCCTTACCAGCTCTGTGGCCACCTAGAACACTTCCTGCTAGGAGAAGGTATTTACAGCTGTGCAGGTGAGCTACCCTGGAGTCCCCTACCCACGCCCCTGTCTACTGCTGGTACTGAAAGCAAATTCTTCACTACAGAGGCAGACATTAGCCATAACATCCAGAACAGAACCACTGAATGTCTTAATTAAAACTAATTAAACTTGAATTAATTTAATTCCAGAGGAATTAGCACAGAAGGAGGTTGTGCCTTACATGTGAGATACAGCAAGTTTCTTTTCTCAGTTGCGAGCTGGAGCTCTTGCAAGACAGACAGGCTGTGATTCCCTGTTAAATGTCAGCTACCTCTCCTACTCCACAGGCACACAGACTCTGAAATAAGGTAGAATCAACACTTGGATAAAAATAAGCTTTCACTATGAAAATACCTAAGAATTTAAAAGAGAAAAATGTTAATGAAAATTCATGTACAGGGTTAAAGAATATGACCTACAAATGAATGATGCTGACACACAAAGAAAGTATTGTTACAAGCTTCAATCTGGAAAGCATTATACCATTTTTATTTCTTAAGTCAATCAGTGAGTGGTCTTGATTTTTTAAAGCTGTGCCACTATTATCTCCAGGGAAATCATTCAGCAGTAACTATGACATCCCTGGGTGTGGTAATAAAACGAGTACACTGGACTTGCACAATACAGTGGTGACAACGTGAAAGCAGAAGTTGCTTTTGTAACAGCAAACTCTAGGAAGCTAGAAAAAATTACACAGCCCCGTGGAAGCCAAGAAATCTGGCAGGTTACATCAGACGGTGTAAAAATACGATCACCAACTACAAAAAACAAGTTTAGCACAAAAACCCTGCCTGCAACTAACCTCCCCCCTGACGAAGGCATTACATCTATTCTAGAGCAAAACAGCTGACATCAGTGATAGATATTTCTCTCAGGTTTTTACCACACGCTGCAGACACCTTCCAAACTGCCATCCTATTAGCTCCATGTCCGCTAGAGATTAAATTCCTTCTGGCTTCCCTTTATTTTGCATGGGAGCAGCTCCCAAATAGTTTTTGGAGAGCGTTCCACTGTTCCTCAGGCCCTCAACCCCACACACTTATGGCACTGTGGGCCCCGTAAGGATTGTGGTGCAAGGAGCACACACCTATAGAGGAAACAATGGAGAATTTGGGAACATCACCAGGTACTAGAACACACTGACACCCGTCCCTAGAAGGACTAACAAGGCTCTGTTACTCCTTCCATCCCTCACCACCCTTTATGCTCAGCATGGGCTGAACTGGCAGCAGGCTCTGAAAGCTCTTCACGGAGTGGGAAGGAGCTCTGGAGGTCTCCAGACCAACCCCTTCCCCTTTCCTGGTCAGGCCAGGCTGCTCAGGGCTTCCTCCACTTGGGAACTGGGAAGCTCCAGGCACTGAGACCACACAAGCTCTCCAGACCCTTCACTGGCCTCACAGTTCACAACCTTTCCCCTGCATCCCCCTGGGAACTGTGGGATTACGGCTCCTGTCCCTCTTTCTCCTAGCACGCACCACTGCCTGGCTCTGGGAAAGGGGAGGATGACTGCTTCTTTGAGACTTTTGATATTCTATCAAAATCTGAACGTCATTTTCCTGGGACCTGCAGTGCTGTGCAATCACAAGAAACAGTGTCACATAAACCCCCTCACGGAGGAATTTAATTTTTCAAAAATTTCTCCATCTCATTAGTCTAGCTGGGTTGTTTTTTTCCTAATTTGTCTCCTAAACACACACACACGCCCGATTTGTATCCATTTGTTCTCGGACATATTCTATGCCCAGTGCTGTTCTCCCTCTGTCATGTTCAGACATAATTTATAGAGAAATAAATTTCTCAGGCAGTGTTTTTTCTGTTGGACTGAAGCTCTGTGTAGCTTTGGCTATGTACACACTACTTTCTCTATCCCTCAGATCACACAACCTTCCTCCCAATTTCAGCTTGCATTTCTTGGCTGTGAATGTCCAGAACTGCACATTTAATTTCAAATATAAACCATGTTGAAGTAGGATAGTGAAAATCCACAGAAAACAGACACAGACCTTAATATTGCCTTTAAATGTCACATAAATCTATTTACATGTTTCATTTCTTTCCTTCAACCCTGTCACAGGTACCCTGTGTAAGAATCACCAGGATATAGGGATTCCAGGATATAGGGATTATCTACACCTTAGGATGCCTGGTTCTTCAGACAGTTTTGGAATGAAAAATGGTAAATTAAAATAGTAAGAACATCAGATAATTCTTGAATATCCCCTACCCAGCAAGAAAAAAAAAAAAGCCATGTAAATAGGTTAGTTAGAGTACCAAAAACACCTACTGAGCAAGGAACTAATGGATTTCTTTCATGACTGGCATTATATCTATGTGTCTTTCCTTAAAGCCTTTGGAAAACTTCCTTGTTTAATCTCCACACTCCTCAGAAACACCATATTTCACGTATCTATACAATCAGCTACTTCTGTGAAGCTTAATCCCACCCAGGCTGAAAGAGCCTTTAGCTACTGAATTTTGACAGCTGTGGCATGGTCTGGTCAGGATCTACCCAGGCTGTGGTTCCACTGCCCCAAAGTGCTCTGTAACCATTTTCTCAGACTTACTATAAAAAATTCTGCTCATGAGAGCACTTCCTCCTCTAACCTTAAACCTACACATGCGTGTATATGCATATAAATATTTTTTATATATATATATATACATATAAAAATGTAAAAATATATATATAAGCAAAACCCAAATCTACCTTTGTAAAAAGTGAGATATAGTCCCAAAAAAGGCATGAAGTGAGTAAAGATGCAAAGCATTTGCGCTACAGAAATGCTCATCTCTCGAGGTGCTAAGCCACAAAAAGGTGCCACTAATTCCCCCCCAGCCACCAATGGTTTTTTACCACTGTGCAACTGAATCCCTTAAAATTAGAAATACACTAGATACTAAAATGAACTGCAGTGGTAACACTCAGCACCTGTAATATCAGGTATTCCTTTCACTTTTTCTCCTTTTTTTTTTTCCCCCAATGGTCATCACATAAATTGTTTCACTTCACCAATTAAAAAGAAAAAAAAAGGTCAAAGCAACTGGACTAAAAAAGCCAAAGGCAAAAATCTATAAAAATCAGGTGCACTAGTTACTTTTTAGAACAATAAATATGGAACAGGCAACTACACCTTATAGTTCCACAAACAGTGATAACATGATTATGTAAAGAACCAACAACTCAAGCATTTTGTTGGATTTTGTTTGAAATTACTATTTCACCACACAAAAACTGTCAGGTTTGCATTTTATGCATGCACCCCAAATGCTTTATCCTCTTCTATGCTTCTCCTCTTTTATCATTCCCTTCTGTACTCCAGGCAATACTGTCCATTCAACTCCCTGCTACCCCTCTGCCTCTGAAGTGAGCTTACAAAGAGGACTGAAGCAGGACACCCTTAAAGAACCTTTATTTTTTTCATCTTTTCCCTCATTAATTCCGTGGCTCCAGGCAGGATCAGATGCGTTCCCACCTCGCTGAGCAGGCAGCAGGTCTGTGAGCAATGGAACTACTGAAGGCTGGTTTCCTATGGCTGTGACTCTTGTGCTGGATCCCCTCATGTCTAAAAAGGTGAGAAATCCAGTCAAAGCTTTTCCCTTATTTAATGCATTCATAACTTCTCTCTCCCATGAGGATTTGCTAGTGTCTAATAATACAGTTGATCTCATTCCACAGCTTTTTCCAAAGCAGGCACATGAATAGGGTCTCTTTTTCTCCATCCAGGCACCTATTTCCATGAAACTAGTAGGAACCTGATATCTTTGAGACCTTTACTCCTGTCAAATCTGTTTGAAATTGTCCAGGAGTCTCAGAAGTTATTGGGGGGAAAGGGGAGGAGGTAAGAGGCTGGCAGTCAGCAGAGGCACACAGCATGACCACATAAGCTTTGTTTCCTTAGGAAGCAGGGTAAAACACTTGCACTTTTTATTATTTTTAAAACCTGCCCTAAATGAATTAGGAAATGAGCTTTGCTTGGAGATCTAAACTTGTTTTCTTCCTTGTTTTTCATGTAATTTATAGTGTGGCAATAATACAATAGACTCTAGACATAACATCTGGATTTGGGTCTCAGGGCTTAAATGCATGAACAGTTCACAACTGTGTTAATTTAGATTTCAGAGGGAAAGCCTTATGAGATAGCTTAAATCAGAATTTATTTCCTAGAGGCTAAGAACGGAACATGGGCCATTACCACAAAACAGCTGGCACACAAACTTAGCACACAGCAACTTCCTTGAGTTTGAGGCTTGAGTCTCCCAAAAGTATGAAAGGATACTTGCCAAGGATTTTTAATTTAATCTGTTGGATTTTTTTTTTGTGGGGGTTTTTTTTCAAATATTCTTTATTTATGTCCAGGTTTCCAACTCAAAAATTATTCCAGAAAAAAAAAACTTATTTAAGTAAAATGTTTAAAGGAGCAGAGTGAAGGTCTTTTCCTGAACAGTCACAAAGCATATGTGGCATGCACATGAAACACACAAAAAAAGCCCCATGCAAGCCTTCAGAAACCTCCAGAGAAGTTTCTACAAACACTATGAAAGGTAGACCCATATAAATGTGCTTTCAGCCAAAGATCTCCAAAATAAAAGCAAGACTTGCAGGAGTGCTGGTGATATTACTGTCAGTAAAGGTTCCAAGGTAACAAAATATAAATGATTAATACTCTCAAGATTAAAAAAACCACCACCACATCATGTGCTGCATAATGGGAGTATTTTAATTCTACCTGTCAACTGATCCTGTCCCTACATGTGAAGCCCAGACTGCAGCTTTCCTTTAAAAACTGCAATAAGGCACAACTGAAATGTCTGGAGCAATAACTGTCAGATATGAAGACAACTTGTCTTGGGAGCTACTTCCCTTCAAACACTGACCTTTAGGCTTGGGAAGTAATGGAAACTATAAAGTGCCTGGTGAATACACCCTTGGAGCTGACGTGCCAACGTTCTGCAGTAATCTGGGTCTGATTCCCCCCGAATATGCTGGCAGTAACCAGATCCAGGATTGCACACGACTCCTTTTTTTTTTTTTTCCCCCTTCTCTTTGGAAAGTAAATGTATAACCACGTGAATAAGCATGAGATAATGCCTAGACCGAGGCAAAATATAAAAGTGTTCCCAGCTAAGCGCTACAGACAATTTTCCAGTGTGAGTAATAACACTGCACTCATTTAGAACAACCATTGACTGTTTTCAGGATGGTATTTTACCCTTTGTTTGAAAAAAAAAAATCCCTTCAGGATGTTGACAGCCACGTGCTAAAGCCTTCAAGATCCAAACACCTAGCTACTTAATAAAAACTTAATTGAATGGAGTTATTCTATTCAAAAAAAAGCAACAGACTGAAGACTGTGCACCTAATCTGAGCAATCTGAACATCTGTGTATGCTGTGCCCCACCCACAAACATAGAAATATTCAATGCATCACAAGATATATGTACTGAACACGACAAAACTCCAGCAGAGCCAAAACTCCAAGCAGTGCTGAGTTCATAGAAGGACATAAACACTTCTACAAATTATCAAGACACGAATAGAACATTTCTTTCCATCCAAGAGCCTAAAGAAACAAGCTAAATAAAGCCAAAAATCTTATTTTCACATAGAAAGAAATCAGCACAAGTTCAGGTTCAGGAATGCAATGCAGGTGAAAAAAACTTTACTGATTTTTCTCTCCCTACAGTTACATCCCTATTCATATTGTTCACTTTCATCAGAAAAAAGATTTCCCCCACCCCTTAGGATACTCTTTATTTTAAGTTAAGCTTTAAGAAAAAATAAGAATAAAAGGAGTATTTTAAAAAATCAAGGAATACTTGCCTGAAGTTCCTTGCAAAACACTGTCAGAGAGGTAGAAATTTGACAAACAACACTTGTTCTAGACTACACAACCTAGTAACAGCAGCATGGCAATCTTTACAGCTAATAGAGATTCTCACTTGATTGGAGGTGGGTTTAAGCATGCACTTTCCCTTGTCTTCTGTCACAAGAATAACTCCTTCAACCACAGTGAAGTGTTTGTGACCACAGTGGTCCCAACAAGGACCCACGAGGCAAACCCAGCTCTCACATGAAATTATGACACAAGGAGGACAGCTCAGGCTTGAAGCATTTCCAAGTTCAGCAGGAGCAGCAGCACATCTTGAACCCCAAACTGATGGTCCTTGGGGCCATTTTTCCCAAAAGTGTCTGGAGAAACAATTGCGTGACTCCGTTCAGAACTACAAGTTCTATCATGTAAGAATAATTAAAAATATTTTTTATTATTCCATAGGTAAAGGCCATTTCAGAGCATTAACTGATCACAGGTCATTCCTGAGTGATCAAATATCACTTCATCCTGACTGATACAAGGTAATTATTAAGTTCTATCTCAGATCTGTTCGTGGGCACTACAATTTCAACTCCAGCAAGTATATGGATTATTATAATGACAAAAGGCATCAAAAGCTTTGCATTCAAGAAACCTCTATCAAGTTCCAATAATAATTCAAATAAAAATAGGTTTTCTGAAACTTCAAATCACCTGAATCTATCTAAAGACTAAAAAAAATCCCTCATCTTAAATCCTGTACCTAATTCTTAAAATGAATGCAATCGTAATTCCTCTTTTCGCAGTGGAAGTTTTTAGTCAGATCAAAAGCTGGAATGGATTCAGTTAGAAAACATTTTTCCCTGCAATCTTACAAATTCTCATCTGCAAAAGACATACAGTTCACAGATAAAAAAGTTAGACTAAACTGGTTGCTAGCAATACAAACAAAACATTTACTTTCTCTTCCTCATAATACCATTTTCAAAAGTTTTCGTGACGAAGTATTTAGAGAATTAATGTTTTCTTTAGCCAAGCCAACCCTGGATGAAGGAAAGCATTTCTTTCTCACAATTAGGATCCTATAGAGCACAACTGGAGACTTCATGGGATGACGTTTTACAACATGAGGTGCTCAGATGAGGCACCAAAAAGCCACATCAGGGCATTTTATTTGCAGAATACAATAATTTCCAGGGGATACAGTGAAAAGACCAAAGTGTCCTTAATTCTGCAGTCTCCCAGCCCAGAGGCAGGGACAGGCTCCCGCTGGATGGCCCCAGCTGTTTGCCAGAGGCCAACAGCAGAACACTTCCCTTATCACAGAAATGGCTCAGTGTGGGAAGGAACCTCGTAATTTAATTTCGTCTTTCCAGTAATTTCAGTGGAGGAAAAATGCCATTGTTCAGGTCCCTTGTATTTTATTTTCTTCATTTTTACGTGCCAGCAGACCAGCACAAAAGGGACAACCTATGGATTTTCTGAAATCTACAAGAGCAGAACTAAAGCTTTCTTATGAACCAGAAAATGCTGAGATCTTGTGGTTTTGTATGGCTTTGTTTTTTGCTTCGTACTTGTTTGATTTTTAAGCACCCATATTGTTTTATTAGGACACTAGGACAATATCTTACTAGGATAATAATAGAATATTAAGATAATATTGTTATCCTATTTACTACAGAATAATAAAATACTAGGAGTGGGATCACCTTAAAGAACATTTGGCTGAGCTAGTGCTGTTTAACATGATCAATAAGAAAAAACCCACCAACCAACCAACCAACACCCCAAAAAGCAAACAAAAAACCCAACAAACCAAAAAAAGCCACCAAAAAACCAACAACCAGAAAACAACGCATACATTGATTAAGTTGATAAAAAAGGCAAAACTCAATAAACACACATATTTCAGTCAGCAACAAGTTGGAAAAGAAGATACATAGCAGCAAATGCAAGCAATAGCTGAAGATGGAGAGGTAATTTTTCCTTTAAAACACAAAATGTCCTTTAGTGTCACATGTCAAACATCAGTTATCAGCATTAAAAAAAAAGTCACTATTCTAAAATTATGGGCAAAATAAGATCTGAAGGGATGTGTCTGTCAAAAACCACTGAGAACGCAAACATTTCCAAGGGCAGGTTCTGGTTCTGGTGATTTGGGGAAGCCCTGCCCAGGAAGCTGTGATGGAATACCAGACTGCAAGACCACCCTACACGGAGCCCTGCACACAGAGAGAGTGGTAAGAAGTTTAGTTTTATAATTTCTCTTAATTTATATCAATATTTCACTGTCACATGGACAGTGCTTGGTGAGACAATGGCACGTCCGGAGCTGAACGGGCCTGACATGTTCATGTACGTTCTTTTTTGACTGGGATAAAACAAGTACTTACATGGCCTGAGCTGTCCTCAGGAGAGCAGTTATCGCCACTTTGCTAAATATAACTTACTGAGGTTCTCAGCAGCCTCCTGCACTGCCTGCTCAGCCGCAGACCTGCAAAAGCCTGGCCGCAAATAACACCTAAAAACTACCCCTGCCCGAGGAAACAGGAGAGACCCACCACCACGGTTTCTGAAACTACAAAACTGATCACCAAACTTGCTTCCCACTGGAGTTTTCTTAGGGGCACACAAGGAAACTGCTCCCTTGAGCACATCCCGCCTCGTGCACAGAAAGCGCGCGGATATCTGCGAGGAGGCTTTCCGAAAGAAGCCGTTCCACACTCTGGGACAGCTGGCTGAAACACAGGAGCTGTGATTATTTATCCTGAGATGTAAGCTGGAGGAAGTGGTGCTTTCAAGCCCCACGCAGCTGAACTGGAATGACACTGGTAGTGTGAAACAGCCCAGGCTGGGAAGCAGAACAGTGTGAGTGACCACACCAGCCCACACAAACACGAGCCAGAGACGAACCAGAGCAGCAGCACAGCACACTGGAATAGCTCTTTGCTGCCAAAACCCCAAAGTATATGAATTCATTAAAAAAAAAAAAAGGAGGGGAGATATCCCTTATCCTGCGCCTGACTTGCAAAATGAAGAATATTATTTCATGTTTTGCAAGACTAGCATCCTGTAGCCAGTAGCCAACACCACTCAGACCAACCTCAGAGCTCACTGGATTTTTTTGGCTGGCTAACATTTAAACAATCACTAAAATAAATAGAAGTTAAGTAAGGATGCTCAACACTGCTAAATAATTTCTTTCCCCTTACTCTGAGCCATTGGAAAGTGATGATGGTAATTACAGCAAATGTTGCTTGAAAAGAGTACCAAGGAACAAAAGAAAATAGGTAACTGCTTTCCAAATTTCTGTTAACATTAATTATGTCAGAGCACACTGAAACTTGCAAAAGCAGCATGTTTATTGTCTCTATATTTTACTTTTATCTACTGGAGTGTAACAATTCAAATACGCTGGAAATGAAAACAAAAATGATGCCATGCTGACTGAACGTGGAGATGAGATTTCCAAGAAGCTTTGCTTCTGATAATAATTAACATCTGATAATAATTTCATCACCTTTGTGTGTTGCAATCTACCTGAAACACAGCCTTCCCCAGCAAATGAAGGAACCGCCATTGTTAAGCCTTTAGAAATAAATTGGAAATACAATCCAGAAGTGTAACTTCAAAAACAAGTGTAACTCATGCACCATCTGCCAGCCCCAACTTCCAGCAACCTGGGGCTCCCCAGAGACAGTGAGTGGATTAACCAAAAATACTAAATGCCTGCACCAAGAACTACAAATCAGCTACTTCCAAAACACACAAAACGGGGAAAGGGTGTTAAAAAGGTTACTAGAAACTGCACAAAAGTGCCTCCAGCTTTCATATCAGAAAGGTTGTATCTCACAGACATGAGCACTTACATTTGGAGACAAGAGAAGGAACAGCAAATGAAGCTATTTCACCTCTCTCTAAATAAATCTGAGCAGAATCTTATGAGATAAGAGGCGTCCTATGAGATATCTCAAGAACCAACATTTGCGTGCCTAGAATCACCTACTGTGTAGAGACCTAAGCACCTACAGCTCACAGCAATCATGATTTCCCTGTCTTAAACCTGAATTTAGAGGTAGTTACCCCAAAAGATCACAGTCATGACCACCAGTGTCATGTCTATGTCTAAACGAGATTCACAGAGCTCCTTTCAGGAAGACACACCACCAACTGAATAAACCCTCTGTGGCTCTAGAGATCACAGAGCCTAACAAGAATCTCCAGGAAATCAGGCTCTGTTTTTATCTAAATAAAGTCTCAGGAGTTAAATGATATCTTACCTTCATACAAGTTTCACAGATTAATAATTTAGGGTAGCACTCTATAAAAATAACGGGACCGCACCTAAAACTGTGCAATTGCAAAACTGCTTTTAGGGACATCATTCTCTTCCCCCCCCCACACAGTGAGGCAGCTCTCGTCAATGGAGAACAAAACACTTTTGTCATACCCCTCCCAGGAGGAAAGACAGCTCTCTGCAGAGCTGCAAGATAATTCACGTCAAAACGAGGAGGAATCCTAACTACTGTGAAAACAAATACTGTATTTCAAAACCCACTGGGAGGAGCCTGTTGTGCAAGAGGCCAGGATAGTTAGTGCTCCTCTACTTCAGTTCATTAATTGTAGCCAAGGATGGATTTATTTATAAAAGTGAGATAAATTCTCTATCATACCATGATTATTGCCTCTCTTCTCTAAACCAGTCACATAACTCTTACACACAAGCTTCCTTTTCTTTCCACTGGTTCTCAAGTTAAAAAATAGCAACTGAAAAGCGAAATCCAAACAGGATGACTCCTCTCGCTTTTCTCCTTGATAAATTGGGAGCAACATTTAAATATAACATTATATTTAAATAAGCCGTAAGTAAAACAAACAATAACACAAATCAACTGTGATGGCTGACTTGTCCAGAATGCAGCCACTTTCTGGCACAGAAGTTGGGAAGTTGCAGTGTTGGAGAAGTAGATGAAACAATCCCTCCTAGCATGAGAACCTCAGCTTAGGGAGAAAGAAAACACTCCTCAGTTTAGAGGAAGACTTTCCACCTCTGCAGCTCCAAACTGGGTTCGTACTGTTTCCAACTGTGATTTTGCAAAGGACACTTGGACGTGGTGATGCCTGGAGAGCTGCCAGGTGGAATCTCACGCTGTTCTGAACAGACAGGGCTCCTTCCACGCACTGCTCGGGGTGAAATCGGATGTTGGACAGGTTATGGAGGTCTGGAGAGCTCAGCACGAGAAAAACATGGAGCTGCTGGAGCAGATCCAGAGGAGGCCACGGAGCTGCTCCAGGGCTGGAGCTCCTCTGGAGCCGGGCTGGGAGAGCTGGGGGTGTTCACTTGGACAAGGGAAGGTTCCAGAAGCTCAGAGCCCCTTCCAGGGCCGAGAGGGCTGCAGGAGAGCTGGAGAGGGATTTGGGACAACGAGGGATGGAGGGACAGGACACAGGGAATGGCTTCCCAGTGCCAGAGGGCAGGGATGGATGGGATCTTGGGCAGGAATTGTTCCCTGGGAGGGTGGGCAGGCCCTGGAATGGATTTCCCAAAGAAGCTGTGGCTGCCCCTGGATCCCTGGCAGTGCCCAAGGCCAGGCTGGACATTGGGGCTGGGAGCAGCCTGGGACAGTGGGAGGTGTCCCTGCCCATGGCAGGGGTGGCACTGGGTGGGATTTACGGTCCCTCCCAACTCAAACCATTCCACAATTCCATGACTTTAAAGTGAGTCAATCAATGATACACAAAACTCAGGGCAATTCCATCCCCTAGAGTGATGAAACATAACACATTTTGGCCCTAATCAACTTGTAAGAATGTAAAGAGGATTTCAGTTTTCTAGCGTTAATATTTTCAGCCATTAATATTTTCACTGTGATTTCAGGAAAGGTATCTTGTAACTTCTGTGGAATTATTCCATTATCACAACAAGGTTCTCTGCCACTCTCTCATCTTGGAGAATACTGAGGCAACAACCCCTTCCACCCCGAAACAAAACAAAACACAATAAACCCAACACCAATCCAAAACACAAACAATCCCAAAAAACCAACAAAACAAAAAAACCCAGAAAAAAACAAAACCCAAAACAACAACAAAAAAACCAACCAAAAAACAACCAAAAAAAGTCACCAAAAAACAAACAAAACCAAACCAAAAAAAATGCCCCACCAAACAAAAGAAAACCCACCAAAAATCTCCCAGACAAACAAAACCACAAATAAACCCCAAACAAACAAAAATTAACCAAGCAAAAAGACTAATGCAAGTTTGTGTAGCATAAATCATATCCCAGAGCATAATGGGTTTAGAGTTCCATTTTCCGCAGCACCAACCAGTTTGTAGCTGTGGCAGAACCAGCCCTCTTCCAGAACAAACGCATGTTTACAAAGACTTACAATAATATGCCAGCCATGGAAGAGTTTTTGATGTCAAGGACTCCATTATATGTTTGGGTGCAAGTTCAACAACAGCTGCTCCAGATTTAATGAAGGTAGTACTCAAGGGACTGACATTTCCTGGATTTATTTATGGGAGCTTACAGAAAATGTTCAATATGTACCAAAATATACATTGTTCAGAGACTTTCATGCTTGAAACTCTCAATGTTTGATTCATAATGGCTATTTCACAAGGGCTTACAGGAAATAAAGCTGTTTATTTTAATTGCATACAGCAAAAATGTTAGAAAAGAAAGATTTATGTTCTCTAGTGACAGTGAATGTTTTGGGCTAATTTGTCATGGTTACCATGGACAGAAAATAAAGGAATACTATTCAAGCACTACTCCAATCCATAGACAACTTAAAGTATCAGCAAATACTCAAGTCCTGTGGGCTCTCTTTTTAATCATTCATGTAAGCTTACAGCACCTTTTAAATACATCATAAACTACCCCTGCAAACTTTGCATTTTGCCTTTGTTTTTCTTTTCCATTAACAGGGCTGTTTGTTCATATTTCCTGGTAATGGAAAACAACAAAAAAAACCTTCTGAATTTCAGAGAATTTTAACAGCAATTACATGGCACTTAGAAAACTAGATGGTAGTGATCTCTAATTGTGTCAAGGTGGTTTTCTACTCCAGCTCAGGATTTCTATTCTTGTTTGACTGTAACGTGACAATTTCTTTAAAACAAACAAACAAACAAACAAACAAGAAAGTGTTTTCCCTTTTCACTTGCATACTGTCCAACAAAAGAGTAAGACTGGGAAGAAACAGCTGGAAAACGGTGCATCTGCCTGTATTTATTGAAAGGTCAGGGAAATTAGCAGTATGAGGCAAAGTTTGAGAAAGATGAACACTGGAAATTTGATTACAGTGTGTCCTATGAAAACAGAAATGAACATGCAAATTTAAAAAATACTGTACATTTTACCTTTTCTTTTCTTTGCACATTCCAGCATCTGCATTGACCACCGCTTTGAAAAGCAGAACCACTGCCTACAGGTTCACACCCCTAGTCTCTGGAAATTTTAGCTTTTCACTGTTTTGTCTTTGCTTTCCTGAGTTTGGGGTCACAGTGGTGTCTGGTCACACACTGCCAGTTGTTACCGTGTTTTCTTACACTGTTTCAGTTATCAGGGTGTTAACTGGTAAGATGACTGAGCAGACATAAATGTCAGAGCATTACAAATGCATTTTGTCTGGCTGTTTAAATACTTCATTTTCAGCACCATAGCACCTATCCCCAAACCCTTTCCTCTCGTATTCTGAGCTGCCAACTTTGTCTTCAGCAAAAAGAAAACAGAAAACAGCAAAGGACAAATTTCAACACAATTTCAATGAGTTTAATTATCTTGTAACAGATAAAACTCTCATCTTTCAGCCATTTCTTAGGCCTCACAAAGCACTAGAAAACTCAAATATTCTTCTGCAAGTGTGAGCTTCATTGCACCTTTTTTTGCTACAAATCACCACCATTATGAACTACAAGACACAGAAATGAGCAGTTTGCCTTCCGTTTTTCTTTCCACTATTCCACTGTTTTTCTCCTTTCCTTCAAAACTCAACTGTTTTTGCCACGGATTATTTCCCTCCCAGCATTTTTTAACACTTGTTTAGCAGTACAGATGAGTGTTTCCAAAGCTGAGAGTAGTTCTTTTAACTCAGCTTACTTGTTTTAAGTATTGTTCAAATTTTAGCCGCTTCACTGTTTTTGAGAAAAATGAACAGAGAAATAGAATTTAATTAAAAATCAAGAATTGTTCTCAACTTCTGTTTGTTCTTTTCTAACACTTGCATTAAAAAAGTGACAATACACAAGAGCAATTCCATTTCAACCTGAAGCTGAACAGTTTTTGCAGTATACAATTCACTGACAAATCAGTTATTTACACCATTTCCTTCCCAGAGCCACAGAAATCATGATTATTTAACTTAAAAGTTACCTGAACACTCCTGAGAGCAGATGGCCCAGAATCCACACGCCTTCAAATTTCCCCCAACAACACAAAATTGGATTAGACAATCTCAGCCCCTGCTGAAAAGGGACATTAACAAAGCACAACATCCACTTTTCCTTGCCTTTGGCAGTGCTAATGAGCACTTCTCCAACTTGTACTCACATCCTCCACAGTTTGGACTCTGAAGTCCTCGACCTCTTTTCTTAAGGATTTGTCCTTTCTCATTTAAACATTTCAAATCAGTGTCATTCAGAAAGAAATGTAAAGGAAGGGGTCAGTAATGGCACTGGAAGAACAAATACTTGTTTGCTTTTTTCACATTAAACTCCAACACTAATGACCCATCCAAAAAAAAATCGTAAGAAAGATTTTTCATTATCCCAAAATCATAAATAGGGTTAAAATTGAAATTTTTTGAAAGCGAGTGTTAACTTTAATTACTCTTATCTTCTATTCTATATTGTTTTGGATATTTTTGAGCTTTTGTTCTTTTTCTGTAACTGCCAAAACTTGAGTGAAAGCTAAAATTCTTACTCAGCGAGGCAACTGTGGTAGGTAGGCTTCAAATCAATAATAAAAAGCACAGTAAAAATGTATCTACTTCCCCTTCAATTCTTGCCTATTATTGTTTAGTTTGGATGTTTCCCATACCAATACTTTTTCTTTAAGACATGACCTAAAGGGGTCTAGATGCCACAGTTACACACAGAAACTCCACGCAAAAAATGTGAAACATAATTAAAATTATACTTTGATCAACAAACACGGGAAGTAGACTATAACCTGAAGGAAGCAAAGCCCTACAATTGGCATTATTTTTTATAAATTTCTCCTTCTCTGTAGCATTTAATTCCAGAATGATTTTCCACACCAAAAATCCTACGCTAGCCCAGCAAAGCTAACGTCATCCCCTCAGTCCTTAGAACAGCCTGAAACCTATTTTTCATGTATAATAATCCAGTTACCAACATCAGAAAGCTTGTCCTAAGTCCATTAATTGCCTTTCCATCACAATATGGTGGCACTGAGCAGCTTTAATCCAATTTGTAAATAACACCGGCAAAAAAAAAAAAAATTCATTAATTTTTCCTTAATATTACTGCTCAGCCTGCATTATTCTCTGCATTTAGTAGGGCTGAACGAAAAGTGAGAGCTATTAACAGCTTTCTTTTTAGTAGCAATTAGCTAATTAATGGCCTTTTATGGGGCTGGCTCGTGTCACCAAGGCGGTGACTCAGGGCACCAGGCAGCACCAGTGAATCACTGGATTTGTGAAAGTGGAACTTTTATGATGCAGCTGAGACTTTCCCCTCAGCTTTTTCTGCCCCTCCCAATGGGTCAGCTCCTCCCTGACGAGGCAGAATCCCTCTTCTCAGAAATCATCTCCTGCCCAGTAGGGTTGTGGAAGAAGCCTCAGCCTGTTTAAGTCCAGACTCGTAACTATTCAGAGGGACTCTTGTTATTTTTTCTGCAGAGCTCACCTTTTTCCATCTGCCTACAGCTACTGACATTGTTCTCCTTGCAAGGCTGAGCTGGAAAGCAACTGTTGACCTAAAATTCGAGCTACCTGTAAAAAAACCATCAACTTCTCAATCTCAACCAGCACACTTGAAGTGAGCTCAGAGGATGTCCATTTCTGTTATCAAGCCGCACACAACCACCATTCTGATGTTTCTCCTTACAAAAATGGTGCTCTCTACATGGGGCTTTGTTTTCGGTTGTTGTGTTAAAATGGATGTAAATACACATTACTTCCATTGTTCACTCAGAACTAGCAGATGGTTCATAGTGGATCCCTTATTTACAGGAGTGAGGTTTCAGGAGTTACACCCCATTTCAGCCCCACTGAGGCTCAGAGCACAGTCCTGCCTCTGTGGTTCCTCGGTCGAGCCAAGAAAGAAATAAAATGTAAGTTTATATGAGCCTTAGTACCAGAGTCAAAAAGAAATCTCTTTCAAGGGAAGGCTGGAACTTTTATTCAATCAGACTGCCAACCTGCATCTGAAATAGCTGGAGGGCAAGGCCCTAAAGCAATTCCAATCTGGATTGACTACGTCAAGAATTTTAATATTTAAAACAGTTGCTTCCCCACAGGTCATAAGACTGTGCACTTGTCATAGGAGTCAGGAGAGAGAAAAAAGTGGGGGCATGGAGCTGAGACTACTTTATAATTAATTCAGTGGCCCAATACTCCTAAATTAACTGCATGCTTACAGCAAGGGGCTCGAGAGGGCTACCACATCTGGCATTTTATCAGGATCATGGAATATCCTGAGTTTGATGATCCTGACGTGTCCCTTCCAAGTCCAGCTCCTGGCCCTGCACAGGGCAGCCCCAACAATCCCACCCTGTGCCTGAGAGTGCTGAGGAAACACCACCACATCTGACACCTACAGCCCAGGGCTGGCACACGTGTTGCTGTGTTTTTATTGACACACAAATAAAAGTGCTGCAGATATGACCCAAGGAGCATACAAACTTCTCCCTCTTCTTTACCCAGATCAGCAGGAACCATGCGGGTTAATGAAAATAGCCTGGATATAGCCAATTTGTAACTAGTTTTGAAAAGTTGTATTTAACCTCTTAATCAACTTATGGGGCCTTCTCTGAAGAAAGAAAAAGAGAAGTGAAGTGAATACATCTTCACTTCTGCTTTTGAGAAGTGAACATATTTTTTACCTTATAAAACGAGGTGCCAATAAAATAATCATGGAATTATATTGATCAAACAGTCTTGATTCCATGATAGAATTCAACAAGTTACAAACTTAAATGTGCTGTAATATCTTCCTTAGTAACTAATGGATCGTCTTCATGACACACAAATATTTTTGCTTTTCAGATTCACAAGAGGAGAAGGATCAGTCTCAGCTGCCTAAAGATTTGCTAGAAGACTTAGAAATACTGAGGAAATTGTTTGAAAGATTGGCACAGAGCATTTCCAAAGCAGTTTGCATTAGACCACTACAGTAAGTGCAACCCACCAACGCGAGTTCTGAAAGACGCTTCCAAAAACAAATGAGATACAATAAAACTGATGGCCTGCAACCAGGGCTGAACAGAAGCCCTTCATAACTCAGGAACGTGGTGAAAAGAGCAGTGCTGCAAGCTTTTCCAGCACATTGTCCAGTGGGTGAGTAACCAGCAGGAACCACCCTGTCCGGGACCGGCGCTGCCTCCCCGCCTGCCAGCTCAGGCTTCACAGCAGCTCCAAAACCCACTGCTAAGGTTCATAGGCAGGGACTAAACACTGAGCTGAACTCCTTTTGTTTGCTTGTTTGTGAACCTGGAGTGACGTCTGGAGGGAAAAAATGAACAAAAATGAAACAAGACACCCTTCTCTGTTCAGTTTCTAAGACCATCAGCGCCAACCTTCTGCTCTTTTTTTTCTTTAATTATGCAATCATCCTAAATATTCACACAGTATTTCTTAGATTTATTGGAATATAAACTTGTAGGGATAAAAAGCAGGCTGAGAAATATCAGACGTTATACAGATACTCAGTGTTGCTACAACATGGTGATCACACGCTACAGAAGATAATCTTGTTAAATGAACTAACTGCTCGCACACTGTGAATTTAAGGGAGATTGTCTTTTTTTTCGCTTGTTTATTGTCTGGTTGCCACAGCAATACACTGCCTGTTTGTTTTGAACATGACATGCAGAGCACATTTGTTCAAGGCACTATTTTCTCAGCTTTATACTGTACGTGCACCGATGGTCTTGGGCCAAAGGAGACGCAGGACTCCGAACACACAAAACCTGAAAGGTTCCAAAATGAACTTTGGCCAATCCCATTTTTAGAGCACCAAAATGTCAAGCTACAGCTGTTCTGCCTTAATGAAGACATGTACTGCCCTGCTTAACCCAGTCCTTCTCCCCATCTCCCCTGGAGGGAGGCTGATGACCCCATCTCAGTTTATCTCACCAAATGTATCTCACCCAGAAAGTTTCCTGTTTTGCATCCTCCTTTTCTCACTCCCATCTCAGACCTCCACACGGGCACAAACCACTTCAGAAAAAACTGGGTTTCACACAGTTTTACAACCCCACAACTACTCTTATTCATCCACAGAACTGCCACCACCAAGACTTTACTGGGAGAAGCAATCACTTGCTTTTCCAAGTCTCAAAAACCATCTACTAATTTCAAGTACCAAGACACGAAACATATCCATTTCACTTCCAGTGTCCAAGTTTTGACTTCTGCTCAAATCTCTCCAACATGGAAAATTGCTGGCAAAAGCTACAAGCCCAAGCTCCCCTCAAACCCTTTCAACAGGGCTCCTCTAAAGAAGCTTTAAAATATTTCTCCAATTTTGAACAACTCTTTCTGCTGAATTCTTAGGTCCTAAGGTAACTCACGTGTTTTGTGGTTGGAAGAGATCACATCTTTCAACTCACTTTTACTGTAAAAATCAAGAAGTTGCCCAGTTTCCTCACAATAACCATATCCACCATTTGGAAAATGCACTCACACACTTTTTTTTGCTCTCCATCTCAGAGTGATATGATACCACACTTCTTCACTCTGCAGATTATAAGCCTAAAAACAGATATATGAGTCAAGAGCCACACCACCGCCCGTCACTTTTGAAAATCTTTGGTTTCTGATACAGCTTTCATTCCTGGATTTTATTCTGCCTTACCTAATCCACCAAAATGGGGCAATGAATTGCAGAACTTGCATGGAAGATTCTCACTTCAAAACAATGCAGGATAAAGACAAAGAGTCATACAAGATATGAAAAAATACTGTGGGAGTTCGATGACATTTTATTCTCTGAACACATGAAAACAGCAGTGATACCTCAAGGACACAACCTGCAGGGATTGTCCTCAGATTTAATGGACAAACATACCTGGAGACTTTCTATCTACAGTAGATGTGAAACATGTACCACATTTATTTTAGGCTTGAGCAACAGTACAAATGTAAGAACCACAGGCATTACTTATTTCACTGAGTCTCAAATCCTCAGACATTTAATGGGAAATAATTAAATCCAGCTTTCGTGTAGAATATGGAAACCCCTGAAATGCTACCTCAAAAAAATCTACTGCAATATTCTTCATCCACAGATTTCCTTAACAATCTTTTTTTTTCCCCCCTTTTCAGTCAGTCTAAGTGATCTTGACATTCTCTCCTTTGGACATGAGTAACTATAGGGATGTAAACCTTGATCCTCTCCTGCAGAGGGATTTTTTTGCAAAGGAAATTTACCAGCCAGAATTACATTTTCATTCTGTAATCCCTTTAGTATTTTAGCAGACTTGCCTATTACTTTAATTCCAGACTGACTACAGTACAGGCAGCTTCAGATTTCAACACCAACAAGTGGGACAGGATACCCACTGCATGCTGACAGAACAGTAGCACATTTTCAAGTCTTCCATAACTTCCCATGGATTTAGCATTAAAACCAGGCTTGAGCAAGCCAGAAATCAGTTCAGCCAATTCTTTTTGCTCTCTTGGACACCATTTATTTGAGGAGAATGGTAATTTAAATGTGTTCATCTCTGTAATATCTTCCCTAGTAACTAATGGATTGTCTTTGTGACACACAAATATTTTTGCTTCGCAGATTCAGAGAAGAAATACTAATGGAACATCTTGGTCTGCTCTGAAGTGATGGCAACTTTTTTCAGCATTATTCAGAAACCCAGTAAGAACAAAAATATAAGCCAAGCACAATTCACGGATTTTTTTTCCAAAAAAACCCATTTCTGCTCATAATTCTATCAGTTGCAGGTTTTTTTCATTATATTAATCTTATCCTGATTATCTTTTGTAAACTCACTTTTTTCTATCCAGTCTTTTGTACTTTTTCACTCCCACTTAAGCAGGAAAAGCCTCATTTAAATGTGCTTTCTTAAGCAAGAAACAGTGAGACTTTTGATCCTTAAGACGTTTTAAATCTTGATATAGATCTCTGTACTTGATTCAACCATCTGTATGGTCTTTATTACCTTTTCTGAAGGCAAGGCAGTGTAAATCAAATTAATCAAACAACAATCAATCATCCTTTCTATCTGTGTATAGGAAATCCACCATAATCTGCACATAGAGAACAGACAGCTAAAGAAAAGAAATCAAAGACATTGGCTTTGTTATTAAAAAAAACCAAAAAAAACCCAAACCTATGTTCCCATTATTAACTCACAGCATTATTATTTCAATCTCTTGCTTCTGTAATATCTTAACAGCTCACTTCGGGGCAGCCATGAAAAATTTTCGTAACTTCCAGAGTGATGGGAAGACAGACATGAGGTTAGCTCTGAACTCCAAAAACTCCCATGCAGCAGCCCAGGCTGCTGCCAGAAGACCACAGATGGATGCCATATGAGCAGCTGAGACTGTGAGGCTGAAGGGGAGCCATGGAAATTCTTTGCTCGTAATGTACTCGTGCGGTTCCAAGGTGTAACATGCATCAAACTCGGTGTTTTAGCAGTTTTAATCCTCAGCTTGATAATTTTATAGCTGTGCTCAGCAATAAGCTTCAGGGAAGGGACTCAAAAAAGCAAATACGAAAGAAAATTAAAGTGAAAACAACACAAAAGAGATGAATGCTATAAACAGACCAACAGAGACAGAAACAGTTTTGATATTTTTTTTTTTAGCTGATTTTTTGTGCTAACAGAAGTTAGTGCAAAAATGCAATTATGTTTTTCTTTACAAATCCAGACACTAATTCTATCACAGTGACTTTTTTTTTTGTAAGGAAAGGAACAGGCTTTCTGCTCTGTTCAGAATGAAGCCTCAGAGTTACAAGATATCCGTGAATTAAGTCCTTTTGTCTTTTTATAATCAAAACTATCTGCAGAGAGAGCCCAGAAACAGCTCCTCTAATACTGCTAAATTGCATATGACTAATCCAGGGGAGTGGGGTGGAAAAGGGGGATGGAAATCTGCCTGGGCTGAGTCACTGTGAAGGCACAGTAAAGAATGACTGCTGTACAAGTCCAAAGCTATTGAGACATAAATTGGCTGACTTAGTACCCAGTTTTAAAGGCTTAGCACAATTATGAACACCGAGCCCTCCCTTGACATCTCACACTTCCTTTCAACAAACGAAACTTCTGAGTTGCACTGAGACATAATTTTTCAACTTACGAGGACACACCATAGCTGAAATGATCAAAATTTAGAAGCTTCAAACTGAAAAGCTGCTGCTTCAGCTGCATTTGATTGATTGCTCCAACAGGATCCAGATAATGGACTGAACAATAAATAGTATTTCTGAAACCCAAGCTCGCTTGTAATTGTGTTTGACAAATAAGTTAGAAGTTCCAGGTTCTTTTTCTTGGCTATCTCTTCTACTGCTGACTTAAGTACTGCACATTGCTGTCTCTCATACTTAGTGGGAACTTCCTCATGTAACACTTGGAACAGGTAAAACAACAAAAAAGGCTGAAATTCTTCAGAGAATATGCACACAAACCCTCCCTAAGTATGAGAAGGCCAACAGGCAGATAGATCAGCTTTTAAAGTCACCACGAAGAGAGGACTATGAAAAACTGATTTAAGGAAAAAACCCAGCACTCTCCCAGTGTTATTCCCAGTGGAACTTCCAGCAAAATGATATTTTACTTGGACAGAAGTGTCCAAACTGAAATACCTACAACAGCACTACTACAAAACTATCTAGTGTCCATGCCATTGCCTGCAACTGCTGCTATTTCTACCATTTACAACATAAAATAATTCTATGACCTAAAATGCTCTGAAACAATCATTTGAATTATTTATCTACAGAATGTTCTAAAATTAGCTTCCGTGCCCATGGGAAAGACCTGATGGAAACTCAAGATCTTGCCTATCTTCCACAGGTGTCAAGTTGATAATGAATGGAAAATTTAGGACCTGTGAAACAGCTGGGCATCTACTGCAACCAAAAGATAATCCTTGAAAACAAACACTGAAGGAAACCAGATCCTATCTCTCAAACAACCCTCCTTAGCCCGTGGCTATGAATACTCACTCTTCTTCACTGAGGAGAGCAGCTGGGACCTGTAACAGGATGAGCTCCCCATTTAAATGCCAAACTTCAGGGCAAACCGAGAGTCCATTCAGACATCACTTGGGAAATTCTTAATTATTGCAAAAAAACCCCCAATGGGGCTCGAATGTGTCTTAGCTACAACTTAAGTCCTACAGTAAAAACACACGTTCACTTCTCAAAAGGCATGTTCCTTCAAAAAAGGCCACAGAGGTCAATTGACAGGTTAAATGTGTCTTTTTGAAACTTGTGTAAGTTTCCAGTGAACTTTCTGTAGAAATATCAGAACATTTCAGATAATAAGGCCATTGCACAATCCAAGATGTGTTCATGTAAGAGGGTTAGTTCCTAAATTATCAAAAGTCTGTAGCTTGGGTGTTAGCAGCAGTTAGCAATATCTACATATTAGCAATATCTACCAGCCATAAGCTGGTTTTGAGCACCACCCAAAAGCTTTAAGTACAAATACAATCTCCATCTTGTCACACAGAACTCTGAAAACAACAATTACACAACACTCGTGATGGACTCAAGCAACCATCACAGACTGACCCCACATAATCGTTACCTCTGCAGTATAAACTTACTTTTCTGAATTATAAGAAGCAGGGGAAAAAAAAAAAAACGCTTCCCCACAATTTCTCCTGCATTTCCCACAACATATCCCAATGTTCAAAGAACAATTTGAGAATATTTTTTCCCTAGCTGCTGCTCTTTCCCTAGCTGCTGCTTTAGCCTTAGAGCAAAATACAGATTTCTTTCTCAATATCAGTGCATGTTGCCACCACCCTGATCTAAGTCTACAGAGAGCTCAGTACAGCCTGGTACACCTGGTGTTTCCATCATATACTAGTAAGTTGTAATATTTCATCTCTGTATTTAAAAAGAGTGCCTATGATAAAGACCACTTTCTCTCGATTGCCATTTTCTCTTCAAAGGTACTAAAAACAATAAGGCACAGAGGGTTTATGTCACCCACCAGAGTACTGAAGCATTAACAGCTTTATGGAGAAACCCACATGAATTTTTCGACAAATATGACTACATTTCTTTTACCATATGGAAATGTATTTCTTTCCAATGTCATGGTCCAGATCAGGTTTAAAGTTGCAGCTGAAAGGAAAACACTCCTGTGTCGTGGAATCGATGTTATTTTCCTAAAGCACGTGACCTGATATCTAGGGACTTTCTTTAATTTCTTTTTTAATTAAAGTAGCTGCCATTTGTTGAATGACATCATTTTCCATACTCAAGTACATAAAACACCCAGTTTTGTAACAGTCACTGAGCACAACCTGCAGAGTCACTCACACACCGTGAAATACAAGAGTTTCTTCAGGTGAAAGTAGCAGAGAATGAAAAATTAATTGACTAAAATCTGAGACTGGCAGGTAACTGATAAACATTTGACTGCACCCAGTTTTGATGAATCAAAACCAAGTATGTCACATGTGGTAAATTTAACAAAAAGCAGCAACAGAATTTTATTGACCTCTGAATTAGCTGTGCAATCACACAGAGAACCTCCACTACCAAAAGATGGTGTCATGAAATTTTAATCTATGAAAGACAGACATGTCACTGACTCAGTTTCAAGCTTCTCTTTTTCAACAAGTAAAATCTAACACTCCTGAAGGAGCAGTGTGATAAACCCTGAGTTTAGACAGCTAGATTTTATCTAAATCTAGCCTAAAGCCTTAAAATTGCAATTTAAAAAAAGCCACTGAAAGATTAAATTTAAAATATAAAAATTTTTCCTAAGAAAAAAATTGGTTTGAAAAGGGAAAAAGGTCCAAGGTGGTTGTCTCACCCAGCTCTAGGGATGCTGGGATTAACTAGCTCAGCTTTATCAAGCACTACAGCACTATCAGAAAAGAGACATTTCCTCCTGCCCCCCTACTGATTTCCATAGGAAAAAGAAACCACAAGCAAACCCACAACAAAACATAAAGTTGTCAATAGGACACAAGTTAGTTGAAGCAAAACACCTTTAATAACTGCCATTAAAAATCTACAAGAAATTTATAGAAATTGTCTTTAAGGTCCCTACCAGCCCTAATTATTCTATTATTCTGCAAGAACTGGAAAAGATAAAATTGAGTATATATTTCTGAATGTGTATTATAATTCACATATGATATATCTGTAAATCATTCAAATATCATAACTATAATCTCTGAACACACACATTCTCAGAACACTGCCTGGCACACTTTACTACCTGGCTCTTACCAAGGGAATTAGCACCATCTCAAACACATTTGCATTCTCTAAGAGTTCTTTTAGTACCCTTTGCAAAAAGAACTAGCAAAACCTTTGGGGAGCTTTAATGCAATGAAAAAGTTATCCAGAAAAAAATAAGTGGAACAAAAAGCTCACGCTTTTGTAATACAAAGAAAGGAGTACAACAGATGTGAAATGGTTTAGTGGATGTTTCTGTTTAGACAGACCTGGAAAAATGGAGTCTCCTAACAAATAAAAGATAGCAGGCAATTCCTATAGGCTTAACAATTCTCCACGACGACTCTTGATTTGTTATTATTACCACAAAGCTCTTTTAAACAACTTGGACTCTGAATAATATACACACAGAAGTCCGAGAGATTATGGATAAAGGTACTAATTCCAGAGAAGTGGCACCCTCTGGAAAGAAGCCTGTTACCCCAAGATGACGTGGTGGGGCTACGGAAAATGCACGTGTAACTCTAATTTTGGCATCCTGCTGATTATGTACACTGCTCCTGCTAGCCTCTCCACAATAGTGGTCTTGATTAAAGAGCATTGTTCAGGAAGGGGAGCACATGCATTTGCAGATGGCATAAACATGCTGCAGGGACTAAACAACATTCGATGAGCACATGCAGCTCTGGCAGAGCCCCAGGGAGGAACCGCTGCTCTCGTCTTCTCCAAGCCCTGCCTGACAAACTTGAGATAAACCACACAGCTCGGCCAGGAGGGGCAAAGGCAGCAGCTCCTGAGGCTTAAAAAAACTCCCAGGCTTAAAAAACTTGGTAATAGAGGTGTGTAAATAGATGTCACACTCCCGGTTTTAGGTATCAGCCTGTCCCACAGAAGTTAAACCCAAAACAAGTTCAGTAACTGACGAATTCTCTCTTGTGTTTGGGTTTTGTGTTTGAGTGCCCACTTTTTACTAGACCCTGATCAAAAAAATACTACTCTTATTCTCTCCACATTTTATCTGCCCTGATTATTTCCCACAAATCAAGATCCTTAGGGAAAGTGGATAAGCTCAATCTTATCCTGTGGTAAATAGTAAGTTTACATCTTGGCATTCAACAAAGAAAATAGTTTTTTTAGAAAAACTGATGAAAAAAATTCTTGAGGACCACATTCAAAAAGGAAAAATTAAAGGACTGGTACCTGAATGTTCTTCTCCAGAGAAATAATGTCCTTTTTGCAGTCATGCTGGTTTTATCCCCAGATTACACCACTGAAATAAGAACTGTTAAACTATAATTACATCAGGTAGCTAATACAGATAACAGCCCCCCTTCCACTGGTCAGCACAGCACTTCTGTTACCACATGTCCACAGAAGGGCCCTATTAAAATATCCCTTCCACAAACATCTCTAGTAATTCACCCATAGCCTGCAAGGATTTTTGGAAAAAAAAAAATCTTAGTTATGTAGTTTACAGGCTTTTCAAGCTAGTGCACACACATACGAGCAGGCTGATTATTTCTCTGATCTCTTGAACAAGAGACAACTCATATCTAGCTATTTACAGTCAAGCAAAACATGGTTTTTGGTCCCCCATCAAAGCTAACACAACCTTCAGGTGGTCTCAGAAACATAACTTTTTCCTGGCATACAAATCAGTGCATATAAATCAAAAAGAAATACAACATATTTTAATGCAATTCTTATTTGTATTCCTCAGTTTCGACCCATGTCCTAGACAAGGCCTCATCAGTTCTTAAGGAGATGAAAACGACACTGCTCAATGTATTTCAGTACATCAAGCCAGCAACACTGGCAAAACCAGAATTGTGGTGGTGAATGGCTGATTTAGAAAATCACAGGAGGTCACAAGGCTACAGTTTTAACTCCTTTGTGAGCCCAGGGAAGTAAAAGGTGACAGTAAATTCTTCTGTTATCAATTATTAGGAAGAAAAAACAAAAAAAAGAAACAAAACTGAAAATCAAACCGTGCTTGTAAAGGCTGGAGAAGCTCACAATTTTTCTTTGAGCTATGCATCTTCCCCACATCACCTCAGGCTTGGACCTCTCACCCAGATCAGAACTTGCTAATCAATAGCTCAGGTTAGTCTCTAAAAGCTACATTAGATAAACGCTTTTCCTTTTTTTTATTTTCCCTGAGAGTGATTCAGTTCAGAGGAGAATATGGACTCAGAAAAGACTTGAAGAGTCGAGTCAGGTTTATTCCAACTAAACAGCAAAATTCATCCCTGTGATGTTTCTGAGATGGATGAACTATACAGAACAACAAATTCTCATTCCAGCTAAAACTGAACAGGTCCAAAACACAATTGCAAGGTAACGAGTTCAATGTGAATCAATGGAAATAAATCTCCCATTGTTCTGCAAGATGTACAACCATCAATTAAATGAGCAAAGAAAAAAACCTGACTGTTTCCAAATTCCACTTCTTGGTAGATCTGCAGCCCCTAAGAGTATTGGCAATGTCCTGTTACAAATTTGTGTGAGGCTAATAACCTACAGGTATTATTCACACACTGAGAAGACAATGGACTTTTAGGAACAGAACAGAAAACCATACCTCAAAGTCTTAAAAAAACCCAAAACTTAAGACTTGTCAGAGAAAAACGCATACAGAAAGACAAGGATTGGGGTTCCAAAAGTAAGAAAAAACCCAGTTATGCTTTGTACCCAACAGAGCAATTGACATCTAATTTTAAATGAAATGCCAGGCATTATTTGCAGAGGTACCTGAGAGGAACAAGAAGAAAAGATAATGAAACAAATCATCTTCTGTGGAAGAGCTTTTTCCTGGAACGATACTACCCAGAAACCTACTCTTGAAATTGTGTGCTGTACCTGCCTTTCTGGGAAACATATTTTTGCAAGAGAACCACATTCAAGATTTGGATGAAGAAAACCTACCTGCCAAAGAATTTTCCAGTGAGACTGAAACATTTCAGAACAATTCTAATTGAATATTTTACTCACCAATTCCAAATATATGGGTGTTTTGGCTTCAAATTTTAAATCCCTAATCAAAGACCCTTAGGCTTTGTCCTTGGGATGAAAAACACTCATTCCACACACTAGCATGCAACAGGCAGTAATTAGCATTCTGTCAAATCCTATGGCCAGGCACAACAGTTCGCAGGGTTTTTAGGGAACCAGCAAACTTATGGTAGTGCTGTTCCACCAGAAAAAGAGTTGATCCTGCTCTGCTCATGGGACACAGAAATTAAGGACTTGTCTTCACTGTTCAGAGAAAAGTTCATTTTTATATGTGGACTACTTACTAGTACAGAGGTGAGTTAAAACCAAAGACACATATTTTAGATCACCACAACTTAAGGAAAGAAATCAACAGAGGTGTTAACACCTTCCTCACTGCACATTCTGCAGCTCGCTTATTTCTCCATCACGGCACCCAGCGATATTTCCATATCTGTCACTTTTTTAAAAATACAGGACATCTCAAATTTGCCCTTTTCTCACATTTCAAGATATGTTCTGTCACTGCAGCAGAAGTAATACAGGTGTTGAAGCTGCTTTGAGAGCTTGAACATACCCATTCAATACTTTGTACTGGAAAAGGTCCTATTTTAGTGAACCTAAGAGTTAACAAAACATTATTATCCTGAGCTTGAGAGCTCTCCTGTGCCTTTGCAGGTAGAAAGACGAATGCTCCTGCTGGAGCTGTGAGAGAGTTTCTGAAGAGAAACCAGTGGTGAGATTCTCGTTGGTTTTCAGGCTCTGGCTGCTGTTCATCCTCGCAGAGAATACAGGACTGGGGTCTTGCAGTGAAGGTTTGGAGCCCACACACAGTAATCTCTTTTCCAGAGCACCTACTGTCCTCTGTAATTTGCGTTTGGGAAACTAAAGCTTGTCAATATGCCATGATTTAAAGATTTCTTCCTCCTAAAAGGAAAGCATTTGTACTCCGTTCTGCAAATGAAAGCAAGCCTTGATGTCTACCCAGGGATTTGAAATGTGCAGCATGTATTCCAAAAAGGGAAAATCTGAAGGAATCAAGGGGAAAGGAGGGGAGACAACACAATAACACCAGGAGGCAGAAAGGATAACTGACAATTTTTCTTGCACAGACCCAAATCTGTTACTTTATGAACATGTCACATGTACTTTAAATATATTTAGACTCTCATTGTACTCAGGAAATAAGGAAATGCCCTTTATACTGTAATTTACAGTAGGCCCTAAAGCAATTAAACTACCATTTTTGTTCAACTGGATAGGTCCAGTGAAATACACAGATCCTAACAGGTTGATAAAAACCGAAGAGAATTTATTCATCACGCTGTTTGATTCTTCCTTTTTCAACAATACCAGCTTTAAAGGTATAAATTACCAGTATTTTAAATTAATTTCTCCAAACTACTGCTTATCAGAAGCAGCAATCAAATATATAATCTAAGAGCCACGCAAGGAAAATAGCAGAGCTTAATTATTTAATTCACCAGGACTCCTGTCAAATATTGTACACCTACTAATATGGTGAGGAATCATTCTTTCAGAAATGGCTTTTCTCACCTAAGGGCTACTGAAGTGAAGCACTGCATTTCCAGTGTACCTGAAAGACCTGAAGGTACACTCGAGGTGAGATAGGGAAAATCATGTGGCAGAAGTCTGAGATTACTTACAAGATAACACTTAATGTTTTTATTACATAAGGCACATTAGAAGCCAGCTACTTCCAAAATGGGCTTCCAAGAAACCCATTCAAAAGTCCACTCTCAGGTCCTGAAGTACCTAGACATTAAGTGATATAAGTGTCATTACTTTCACACTGACCTAAGGATTAATCATTTCATCTTCCTCTCTCCTCAGCTGGTGGAATTGCCTGGGAAACAACCTGAACTCCCAGTGACCTTTGCTAACCAAACAACACATCCTCAGTGGTTTGGAGCAAAGTAACTATTCAGACCTTGAACCAAGACTGTTTGGACAGCACAAAGAGCCCTACCAATTACTTTTCTCTCATTTAGTACGCTGTGAAAAGTTTTGGTTAGCTTCTCCAGCTTTTTTTCAACTTTTAGTAAACTTATAATGAACTCACAGGCGCAACCAGGGAAGAGCAGCCACAGGAAATGGGGGAGACAAATAACAGCATCTCTTCCATCATCCTAATTAGCAACAGTACTGCATCTAAGGCAGAATTTGTTAAGCTCTTACCCTCCCTGTTTACAAACTTAAGCAAAAGGCAAGGAAAAAAAAACCCCAGAGCCTGTCACATTACTGTAAAAAAAGAGACTGCCAGCACTCAATTGTTTATCAAAGGCTATTTAGTCTATTTAATTGCCAGCCCCNTTGACAGCCCCAAAAAAAAAAAAAAAAAAAAAAAAGAGCTTGCTGGATTTCCATTATTTATTATATGTGGAGTGCCTCGCTGAAGCACTTGGAAAGATTTACTTCCCAGTGGTCACCTACTTAGATCAAGCGCTAAATCACTGCCTCTGTGGCTGGTGTTTGTTTAGGTGGCAGCAGTTGAGCTGGACCAGCCTCCCCGGCCCCTCTCGGGGTCTCCGTGTGTGTGGCCCGTCCGGGGCTGCAGCTGGATCCGCACACAATTCCCACTGTACTCCACACACTTTGTTATTCCAGGGTCCCTCCGAGCAGCCCCCGACACCCCGGGCACGGCTCCCAAAGGCAGAGCCACCTGTCCTGAGGGAGATAAAGCGCAAACACGCCGGGATTTTCACCAAATGCGTCGGAATTCTCACAAAACACATCGGGATTTTCACCAAACGCGTCACGGTTTTTAAAGGCACAACCTCTTAGGCTCAGCTGCGCATCCTGAGGCACAGCCAGAACCGGTGTTTCTAAAGCTGACATCATCTTATCTCTCCTGATCAACATTTCCAAAAGATAAATAAGTACTAAACCCCCTTATGGACATCCCTTCAGTTAGATTATTTTTCTTATTCTGATGCTTCTAAACATTGCAGGCAACCAGGACACTACAAAACAAACATGTTACACTGTGCTTCCTCTAAATCACACAGGAACTCTTTGTGGAAAACTTGGGGAAGTTTTCCATCCATTCAAAAACCAAACCATCAGCACTCACTCATTACATAAACCTTACACACACATCATTATTACACATTAATGATGGTAAACCCTTTTAAAATTATTTGGAGATTCAGGTTTGGTATCATGACATCAAAGCAGTGCAGGAGTAGGCGTAAGCACCTCCTTTTTAAACACCTAGACATCAGTTCATGGAAGGAACCTGTTTGTTCATTAACTAAACAACAGGTGAATCAAGCACCTTAAGTCAGCAAACGTACTACACTGCCAGTGCAGATAATTACAGTGCATTTTTCATTCCAGCCCCTTTTAAAGCAAGGGACACAATGCGGCTGCCACCACTTCCTCCAGAAGACACCTGGGCAGCAAAACAAATCTCCATATCAGAAAATATTTCCCAATAATATTCCTATGTTTTCCTTTGCTTAACATCACCTCACTATTTTTATTTGCACTCCTACAGACCACCCAACACAGTTTTGGCACATAATTAGGCTTGATGGAAGCAGAGCTTTAGCAAAATGCTGCAAAGAAGGCAAAACTTATTTCAAGTAGCGCAGCTTGGTACAGCCATGAAAACAATAAATCAGTATCTAGCTCAGAAATGTGCCAGTCACTAGTCCCACAGGGGGTGGAGAATTATGACAGAGCTCAGCTCTGGAAATTACTGGGCATAGGTGACTGCTGGTGATCAGCATCATGTTCTAGGCAGGTCCCATTAAAAATAATTAAAATAACCATATTTGTGTATATAAGCATGCATATAGTTCTAAAAAATAAGGCAAGGCATATTGATTTTCTAAGACTACAAAATTTACTCTCAGGCACCCACGTACCAATTTCATGAAAAGATTCTGCGGTAATAGTTACCTACATGAATTGATAAGCATTTTATAGCTCAGAGTGTAACAATGCATTTCAGAAGTTTTTGTGTTTTTTTACTAAAAACCATTAATTATTAAACACTGAACAGAACATTCCATATGCAAACCCAGGCAACTACATCTTCATGCATGCTCTCCTCTAATTTTTCCCTTTCTTTTGTATCAAGTGACAAAAGCATTAGTTTAAGAACAGTCATCTCCTATTCATTCGTGGTAATTTGATAGAATTTGCTCACCCTGGCCCTCCAACACTCTTCCCAAGACTGGGAAGTTTTTAATTTCTTTATCCAAACAGCTTCTGAAATACGAAAGGAGAAAGAGAAAATATCCGTAACTACTAAATAAAAGATGTAAAGGCAAACACCCAGTAAGAAAAGCAAAGGCTGATAAGAGATAAACACTGAATGGAAGTCATGTTTAAGCTGCAGAGTAGTTTCTCCAGGCTGTTTCTCTGTGCTAAATTTACATTTAGCCCTCTGGATGTACACAGCCCAGGAAGATTAATTTCCTAATGTGATGCTGAAAGAGATAGATCATGAATACTTCCACAGAGAATTTGCAAAACGTTTGGAACATATTGTATTACACACCTGAAAACCATTTCTATTATTTAATGCTACATAATTGCTTTGGCAATTTTATTTGTAGGCATTAGTTTAGTACAGAAGGAAAAAAAAAAAAAAAGGTGTATTTTCACCCAAGAAGTCCCATCTTATCTAAAACCATTCTTTCAACACCCAAAGTTTAAAGCATACGTAAGAATTGAGGTTCTTTGTATTTTCCATTTCTTCGGCCAGATTATTATTTTCCCGAATTAACACAAATTTGTTCTCACACAATTTAAATTTCTCACAAGCCTTAATTGATGGAAACACACACTAGGTGAGCCCACATATATAAGGATATTTTCACTTAGTAAAAATACAGCATGTATTAAAAAATCTGTCTTGTATTTAGTATATGTGTGACACACAGCAGGAACAAAAAAAGTATTCTTAACTTTACTGCTCTCAATTTCTGAGTACAATCTGGTCCTAACATTGCAATATGGAACTTGCAACCTCTTTGTGAACAACCAAGCAGCTCACAAAAGTGTCAAAAATGGGTTTATAGTCAATATGGTCATGGATAAATTTGCAGAAATACTGATAATGCAGACTGGCAGACATACACAACCTAACTTTTGGCTCCTCAAGAGCCAAACTGGGCTGAAAAGTCCTATACTGCACAAAGAAAAAGGCATGTAAAACATTAAAAAGAAAAATTAAAGTACAAACTAGGAATTTGCTTTAAGTTAGCTTCTTCCTCAGAGAAGTTTGAACGCACCAAAGCACAACCTGAAATAACCAGAAGTGTCTGCAGATACAGATTATACTGGTTTCTTTCTTGTTTTAAGAGGGTGCTTTCCTTTGCAGCCAATCAAGCAGCATGGAACCACTTTCCCATTTGCAATTTAATGCAAGAATTTTAGCCGTAGCTTACAAGATACCTAAAGTAACAGAAAAGCTTATTTTAAAAAACTACGTTGTAGCATTTGAAGATAATCTTGCCTGATTTTTATTTTTTTCTAATTTAAGTGAGCAGTACAGAGAGAGGATGAAGAAACAAGGAAAACAGAAATGCACAGGAGGCTACAATTTCAAAGGGGCAGCATCCATCCCAAACCACCAACTTTCGTCCTAGCTTTGGCCCATGGAAGAGCTCACAACACTCACTCAGTGTGGAATGAGTATCACAAGTCTGTCTGGTTTTAAAGACCACAATAAAACACAAAAATGTATTTCATTCCCATCGTTTAGCAGTCAAATTTAGACATTTGTCTACTTACAGAGCCATCTTTCAGGTTCCTTTCGTAAGAGAAGTGACAGGCCTTATTCTGCTCATCTCTTGAAATCACAAAGTTGTATTTTCCAGCTGACTCTTCTCCAGCTATCAGTGCTTTCCTCAGCTCTTCCACATATTTTTCTCTGTCCATTTCTATGTCAGCAGCCTCCCTAGAAATGTCTGCTTCAGACACTATCAGATAGAGACATGTGAGAAATAAATAATCCAATGTGTGTGAACAAGTACACATATCACACGTTATATATATATAATATATAATATCATTATATATAAAAATATATATAAAAACATATTTATATACATTTATATATATAGAGATATAAATATAGATTCATATATATATATATATATATATATATATAAAAAACACATACACTGACCTTTAAGGTCCATTCCAACCCAAGGCATTCTATAAGTCTGTGATTCTATGAAATATCAGGAGATTATTCTTCCCTTGACATACATCAGTGTGCCGTTTCCACTAGTGGAAATGTAGCAGGAATACTGTGTTTTTCAGAAGTATTAAGTTCTGTCCCTTTTTTTCCCCCTGTCTGAAAATGGGTTATTGCTTTATTGCTACTCATCCACAATTCTAGTTTCCTGAAGTACCCCAAAACAGTACAGAGAGAAATGTGGAATTCCTTGCAGCATGAGGCAAAGAGGGGCAGAAAAAGGTACATTTGTAATAGTTACAAAAGAAGTGTTTGTCTAGAACAGTGATTTCAATACTGAGAGGAAGCTAAACTTTTAATGACAATAAGAAAGTCATAAAAAGAAAGACACTAAAATACTGCAACAGAGCACTGCAGGGGATTTTTCCCTGTACATGCTGCATGTTTCTTTATTTCACAAATTTTTTTTTTTTTATTTTACAAAACCAGCAGAACTGATCAATCATTAGGGAAACAGGAAATGCATAAATCCTCATAGATGTAGCTCTCTAACCCAATACCAAGGTAACAGAGTAGATCAATTGCATATTTGTGTGCTTCTCCTCCCCTCCAACATTCACTGTTTTCCCTCTCTCCTTAAACAGGACTCCTAACACATTTCATCATCACATTAAACATACAAAACCCATACAAGACAACTCCATCAGCAACTCTCACTCTCTTCCTGGTAGGTCTTGCCAAGCAAAATAATCCCCAGCATGAGAAACCCAAAAGGGATTTCCCACAGCAAGAATATTCTGACTGCTGCTTTCCCTCCCTCCAGGTTTTGAATTTAAAATCCAAGCAATCTCAAACATGAGGCAGTGACTTTAGAAAGTGATCAAAACCAATGTTCTGAAAGCACAGATCAGTGCAGCAGGAAGGCCTCATGCACAAGAACACCAACCCTCAATGAAATTATTCAAGGGACTAGAAATTCAGTAAGTATTCCTTAGAAAGGGATCAGATTCTTCCAAAACAGGAAAAACTCTCCTTTGGATGAGCACCCAGCGCTCATGCTGAACTGTTGTGGGGTTCTTTCTTTCCTTTTTAACAGAGTGAGGTCATCCTGCTTTCACTGCCCCTCTGTTTTGGGAAATCATTATCAGCCATTCTGCCAGATGCAGGAAATCAACAGAATGAGAACTGTGTCTACCTATTTTTTCTATACACTCCCAGCTATAGTGGCACAGCCTTCATTTGGAAAAATAAGAATCATCTTTTCGTGAATTCTAAGCTGAGGATTTTGAAGTCACCTAAGAACAAGAAGATCCTTCACACAGAAAAAAAACAGTATTTATCGTTGTTAACACCCTTTCTGTTATTTTCAAAGCAACTTGCCTTCACTATTGTCAAGCCAAGAAAGAAAAACTTTTCACTACAGGGAATCAGGATTGGAATATATATATTTCCTTTGAGCAGGGACCCCTGATCAATGGAGTGTTCGAAATGTTAAAAGGAATATGGAAGAGCAGATTTAATTTAAATGTTGACATACATTTATCTAATCTCAGACCTATATGAAAGCTTGGCCTATGTAGGAACTGGGGAGAAACAACACCCTCTGGGCAGGGAGAAGGAAGGAAGAAAGAACTACATGGGTTCTTCTTGTAATTCAGATAGAGAGTCCAGAAAATGGCCTTGCCTGCAATTTGCTGTAAAATATATCATTCTCTCCTCCCTCTGAAATATTTTTGCTACTGAGAGAAAAAATATTTTTACTTTTGATCAAGTATTTGACACATTTCTCAAGGAACACACAAATCTAACCTTTTTTCACTGGGCATGAGTGAGAGGAGCACGCACACATGCTAAGACCCATCCTCTTACTGAGGCTTCAGAGTGGGGGAAAAAAATCCCACGGGCTAAGTTTGCCCTACAGATAATTTATTGTCCCTTTTCCTTCCCACAAATTCACTTCAGTACCAAATACAGCTACCTTTGGCTATTATAATTTTAAGAAAACATTTTAAAAACATCTGCAATTAGATGCTTCATGGACTCCAATTTGCAAATGGAACTTGCATACACATTTGTTCAAGAATCTGGAGAAGACACAGAAGTGTTACTTCAGCATCACTCCAAGAAATTATATATTCTTGAGAAAGAGCAAAACATTGCATATCCACATGCTGAATGAGTTAGTTTTAGCTTTGACACACAATCTCTCCAGATCTCAAAGTTCTCTGGCCATGTCTCAGAAGATCATGAACCCCACCTCCTCCATCACTGGGGACAAAACACCCATGAAATGGTTTTCATACAAGTTGTGGGTCATAGTCTAGAAAGTGTTTAAAAGGGAGCAATAAAGAGCAGTAATAATTTAAATTAATGTATTTTTCTTTCTATTATTACCTGCCCCAGTCCATGCACACTGACAATCACTAAGAAGTAAACCAAAGCCAGTGCCTAAATCCTTTTCCCATGACACCTGTAGGAAATAGGTTGCTTCTGGATCAGAAACTGGATGAATTCTGTTCAAAGTCTTCTCCATCTTCCCAACACCTGTTTAAAAAGCAAGAAAATCTTGTTATAACGACTCAGGTGCTTAACAGCTTTACATAACTAGCTTGGGGGTTGGGGGGGGGGAGGAATATACAAATACAACCATGCCTGTAATTTTATTCTAACTTTCCTCCCCAAATTTAGTTTGTCAGAGAATTGGTGGTACTCTCAAACAGGAAACGGGATTATAAGAAGTAAGGTTTAAAAGAACAGTGCCAACAATTAAATGTTCTTGAATAGTCTCAAATTAAGAAGCTGTCAGGAGGCTGAGGGACAGGAAATTACTACAAACAAGCTCTTCCCCATGTCTCCGTTTTTAACTCACTGCCTGCTATCACCCAAAGTACAGAACATTTAACATAATTCAAAATAATCAACATTCATCTGGAAGGCTGCCACGTGAAAGCTGCTACTAAGCTTCACAGCAAAGCAGAGGGTGTAGCAAATGCCAGAAACCCAAAGGAAATTATTTTAAGCACTGGATGCTGCAGACAACAAAATATGTGATGCTACAGTGAATTCTTTTGCTCTGTGGCAGAGCAACTTGGCAACCTGTGCTTGACCTAAGACCTTCTCAAGAATCCCATGTATTTATACACAGCCTAAGTGAAGTGACTGAGAAAAGGCTACATGATCACTCACAGACTAAAAATAGCATGTAAAAGGAGGAAAAACCCAGATGAGGCATTTAAGCTACATGCACTGTGTACCATGATGCTTGGGCAGGGATTAAATGCTCTATCAAGGTTTCCATCCAAAGTGCAGCAGTAAATAATCATGACCAGGATCAGTTTAGGCCCTGAGGGGACTCTTGTTCTCCAAGCAAGAGTAGAAGGAAGATCTTTCTTTGCTCCTGGACATTGAGAAACAAATCTAGACACAGAGTTAACTACCTCTGGCTTCCCTGAAAATTGGCATTTTCAAGTCAGGAGGAGCAACCTTAACTGCAGTTGACTGAACTGTGCCTGACCCTTGCTCAACTCTGCACCCAACATCATTTCAAAATGCCTCTCCCTTGCCCAGAAAAGTGCGTAACATTCAAAAGCAACAAAATATATTAATTTAGGAGTTGGTTTTCAAGCATAAAGCCTTAGTATTTACATCCCTAAACCACCACTGCGTTTACTATCACAGATGTCATACTCCACCTTTCTATTCCCTGAAAATGCAACAGACCCCAAAAAGTTACCCAAAAATAAACTGAAAAACTAATCTGAGTCAAATAAAAAGGAAATAAAAAAATCTTTTTCCATCACTACCCAGCTGGCCATTTCAGAAAATCTGCAGCGTGTCCGTGCACCTCTAAGCAAGAACAAAAAAATTAAATATTTGAGGGTGGACAGCTGGAACAATGCCTTTGCAATTAGTGACTCCAGAAATAAAGGCATTTTAAAGATTTGTAGGGCACTAACTGCCTGGACATGGGTCAGTAAAGAGCACAGGGCAGGAAACACAAGTGATGCATGCTCAAGCACACAGGCATGCATTCTCCTTTGCCTGCCAGATTCCCTTTTCCTTCTTGTTGATCATGGAAAAATACAGTCTCTCATGAAATATTTTCATAGAATTCCTCCTCTGAAAGACAATTTTTAAAAAAATATTTCAATTAAGGACTGTAAAACAGTAGCAGACAACCCTGACAGACAGCACACAGGGTACTGATGCATGTATGTGTAGTTCAACAGGAAGGTTTTGCTTGTTTCATGTGATTTTTATCACAAAGTACAGCAGCATTAAGTGGAAAACACCTGCACTAGAGGCTTTCTTATCAACCCAGACTGTTTATAACAAAAAACAAAGCAACAGAATTAGATTTTCTATTTATATAACGGTAAAGGGAATGAAGTGTCAGTCAGAAAAAGTGAGGCCAAGGGTAGCAGAGGAAAGAAGCCTGTAAATTGATTTAAAGATGCCTGACAAGGTCTCTGAGGCCTGAGACAAAATTCATTTGGTGCAGTGATACACACATCAGTATTTCACTCCAGCTACAAATGAAGGTTCTGTTTAGACAACACTCTTTGTACACCTGTGGCAAAACACAGCCTCTGCAGAATGAGGAGGCACAACCCAGAATAACGTCCTGAACTTTGAAACAAATACAAAACACAGTTGTCCTGCTTTTCCGCATTTTATTGTGCATCTCTGAAAAAAAGCATTTCCCAAGACGCTTTTTCTCCCAGCTTTCATCTCCTCCACTGTGCTCATTGACCTTTTGAAAGGAGTATATTACTTACTACTCCATGTTCAGAAGCTGCCTCACTAAGCAGAGCTCAGCCAGACTCCATCTCCAAGCACTCATCTGTTCCAACCCATAAGCAAAAGCTCAAGGACTCCTGGCTGCATACAATGCCTATTATATACCTCTCTTCAAGAGGAGGAAGAAAACCTCCTTCATGAGAATTGGTCAGAGCTACACAGCACATAAAAAGATCACTGCAAACACTGATATTGTACCTTACTGCTTTTTTTCGTAAACAAAACAATTACAACAGCAACAACAACAACGAAAAAATAAAAATCCAAATCTCTTATCCCCTTATGTCCTGAGAACACAACTCTGTCTGAACTGCAGTGTTCAGTAAATGGATAAACCACACACAGTTCAAGCATGGATGCAGCAAACAATAGCAAAGGTGTTCCCTACCCATTTAGTAACAAGCAATTACTACTGAAGAAATTAAGAATACAGACAATAAATCAGGGCATATTCCTTATTAATTCACTATAAGGTGACTGCATGCATTTTATTCACTCTAAAGGCAAATCTTAGTAACAGATGTATTTTCAAAACAAGATGTATTGCTCGGTACTTCAAGAAATGAAATAAAACACTCTCCTCACAGGTAATCTGCCCCAATGCACCCACCTGCTCACTAAATTCATCACCCCATCAGCTTCCAGCATGTCAAGCCTATGTGACCCTTCAGAGATCAAACACTTCCACCAGGTCGAAATTTCATAATGAAAGAAAGACACAAACACAAAGGAGAGGTGAAACCTAAAGAGTTATTTTCACCTTCACATCCTTGGGGCGGAAAGGTAGGAACTGTGTTAATGCTCAGAAAGGTTAAAACAGCCCCCTGAATTTTTGGAGTGTCACCACTTAACAGTCCAGCTGTTGCTGAAGCTTGTTAAAATAAAATAAAATCATTTTGTAAAAGCAGACTATATTTTTATTGCCTAAATTACTGGGATCAGACTCTTCTTATAGCAACCTAAAAAGCCCCTCTGAGTCCATCAGAGTAGAGGAGCACCCTCAAGTGCCATTCAACACCCAGCCTCTGCAGGCTCTTCCCCCATTCACCACCTCCATAAAATGAGAGCAGCCGGTTCTTTCTCCCTCCCCCGAGTTAGGACAAAGCAAAGCTGCAGAGAAGCTTTGGGCTTGGGGCCACAAAAAGGCAGTGTTTCATCCCTGGGGGGCACAGGGGGTCACACACACCAGCACCTCTCCACGCCAGGGCCCCGGGGCCAGCCTGCAGGTGGGGACAGCAGAGTCCCACCCCGAATGTGTAACTCAGAGGCTTTATTGAGGCCTTTGAACAGTCGAGGATTGAGCTGTTTATCTTTAGCACTTTGTCCCCGTGGGCTTTGGCTCCTGTGCTCACCATTAGGCAATGTTTCCCTCTGAGGAGGAATCGGCTGTTGGCTGGTGCCTCTGCCCTCGGAACAAACAGCGCACACAGGCCCCTCTGAATGAACAAGACACTCTTGAAATAGCTCCACAAAGAATTTTATATGTTGTTTTGGATAGCACCAGGCATAGACCAAAAGCCAAATCTTTCAGGCTGCTCCAACACAGCATCATTGATAATATTCTGAACTTCAGCACTTCATTTTTTTTTGCCTCCATGCAAACTAATGGCCTTTTTTTTCCCCACCCCCTCCCCAAAACTGGTTGGGCTGCAGGTGTTCCAAACCTCGGCAGCTATGCATGGAAGGCTACTTAGAGACCAGAAAGAGCTACTATGTCTTTGAAATGGAGCAATTAACTTAAGTGCTTTCTTGTTGAGGAAAAATGGGAGCTATCCGCAGGGAGTTCAGAATAGAAGACCACACACTGCTGTTAAAGTCTACAGTTTGGTTCCTCCTGACACTGGCCAAACTACACGTCATAAGCTAATAATCAGAAGAAAGTTAATAGCTAACTCATAATCAGAGAACAGGTACTACTCAGGAGATGCTACATGTACTCACAAGTGGATAATTGGGAGATTTAAACCAGTCAAGAGAAGCTCAAGATTGCTTTTAAAGATTAAAACTAGCTATTACCACATTTTCTAACAGAAGGAAATAAGATAATGCCTATATTTATGCATATTTCCAGTGATATATTTCATACAAATTGATATTCTCTCGTGTTAATTTAAAATTCCATTAACTCCAATACTTCAGGAGTAAGAACATTAAAATATCTGACAAAAACCTCAACTCTCACTCCATTAATCTTAGAACTACTACTGATCCAATAGGGACTTCCTCTTTTCTCATTTCTTTTTGGAAGAACATGACCGGGCCAACGAACATGAAGACAAACAACATAGAATCTTTCCTGTTCCATCTCACAATAATCCTCCCACTCCTCTGGCCACAATATTTGTTTGACATTGAAGAATGATTCAATAATAACCTTCATCTGCAACTTACAGATAAATCTGAAAGCCAAAGAAGAGAAAAAATTAGAAGGAGCTTTGTTCCCTAATGCAATTTAGGGGGCTAAAACATTTTTGTATTACATGCATCCTAAATTATATTTAGCTGCTCCTTTAACTTTGCCCTGTATTAAAAGCACAAGGGTTACAATTTTGCCAATAATGCAACTTTGTCTTGAAGATAAAAAGAAACGAACCAAAAAATGGCACTTGGAGATGAAGAGGAGACTGAATGATTTTCTAACGTTGTGCAGAAGGGCAAGTGGGCCACTTTAAAAATTCAGCGCTCCATGGCAACATTTGATCAGGAGATGGTGGGCCCAACTGCAGAGCCAAGGCTCACATGGCTCCCATTTGCACTGCTGCCTTCCCACTGCTCCGTGGCAGCCGCAGAACGATTGGAAACATGCACATACTTTTTGTGCAGTTGTGTCCCCCCCGAAAAAAAAAAAGAAACCCCAAACCAAAAAACCAAAAACAAATTAGTCCTGAGCTTGTCGGGCTCCATGGGACAATAGGATATGGAAGATTTGCCACAAAAGATCTGGAATCCACGATAAGGAACAATCCTTGTCAGGCTTATTTACTACAGTCCCCGGCTGAAAAATGAGGAGAAACAGAAGGAAGCAGACAGTCAACAACCTTTATAGTAGGAATCTTACTAACAAGCCTTGATCTTAATTGTAGCCTGGAGGCAAAGCCCACCCTGGTGTCTTTCATCCCCTTGAAGTCTCAGACCTAACCCACTACCCACTGCAGGCATCCAGCCTTGCCAAGCTCACTTAAAACCATCTACATTAAGCCATAATAAGGTTAAAAAAAAGGCCTTAGGTGTATTAAAATAAACACCAAAGTGGGCAATTATACTAGTATATACTAGCAAGTAAGGGAGTATGCAGACAGATTTATAAAAGGGGCAAACACTTTTTTCTCACCCTTTTTGTAACAATTCTTCCCAAAACTAACAGCCACGCTGTCAAATCCTCACTTCCCAAAATGCATGGATCAGCCAGGATACACGAACTGAACGTTATAAACCTGCAAAAAAAATAAAAATAAATTTAAGCCATACAACTGACATGTCTCCTGATGAAAAAGTGAATTTTTGTAGCAAAGTTAGTAAAAAGCATGTATGGCAGGGAGCAAAGATCAAAGGCAACAACCAGCCCAGCTTCCAGAGGACAGATCTGGGATGAAAAGTCAGCAGGCGTGTCTCAGAGACCCAGGCTCTCTTTCTCTGCTGCTTCTGGAAGATGCAAGTCCCCAACAAATACTTCATAACTCTAACTTGGCAGCAGGACACCCTGGCTTTCCAAGGTCCGACCAAAGCGAGTGGTGGCACAGTGCCATCCCTTGAAAACCACAGGATATTTATTAATAAAAATAATTCACTTCCTCCTGAAAAAAAAATTTAAAAAATAACAGACATTCTAAATATATATAATATTCCACATAATCTCTCCGAAAAGACAGGACTAAAATTGCTGTATTTTTTGCAGATAAAACGCAGAAAAAGGAAGTTGTGCCAGACACAACCTTTGAGCCCAACATTTACAGGCAGTAAGAACAAAGATTTGGGAATTCCCAGTCTCTTAGTCATATTTTTAAAAGCATCTCTGCACTTTTCAGTACCTTAGTATCATCCATTTGACGGTGGCAAAGCTGAGGAAATTTTTTGGGGGGAGGAAAAAAAAAAAAAAACAACAAACCAGCACGTTTTAATCACCCTTTGTCCATCCAAAAATACCCCGATACATATGTCTTTTTGATGTATATTTGGATAACATCGTAGTCTGGCTGAGGTATCATCTGTTTTCCAAAACACTGCCTTCTTTAGGATTAAATATTATCAGGATATTCAATACAAATCTGTCGCACAGATTTCCTTTGTTTTCTACTTTTTAGTCCCCACACAGACCTACTACAATCCCACTCAGTCTGATGTGTTTCTCTAAACGTCTGACCCAACATCACTGAGCAGTGGATTCCACTAAAGTCCACCTTTTTTTTTTTTCTTTCTTTTTTCTCCCATTTTTCTTTTTAAATTTTAAAGTCGAATAAATTCGGTACTGTTGAATCCAAAATAGATCCATAGGCAAGAGCGCCCAGTCTGAAACAAAGACAAATGAAACAAAGAAATCAGTGTCAGGTAGATATGGATGGATGTAATTCTGTACGCAGGATTTGCTGAGGAGTTTTGAAAAATTGAGCCCAGTAACCTGGAAAAACAAGTTTCACCAAATGTTGCCACTTCAGTGGGACAAGGGCAGGAGTAAATATGAAGGCTTACATTATCCTTCTCTCCTCCCACCTCTACACCCAAGACTTTTCAAAGAGATGGATTATTTTAATTTCCCGTCCCTGTCAAATTAATAATAAAAAATAGGCCTAGGCTCCAAATTGCTTTATCTTACTAAACAGTTTCCTCAGGCATTTTCTTTGAAGAAAATTCCTGCATTACCCAGTCTTCACTTAACCAAAGGTTTATTATGTTTTTCTTTCCATCTGCTATTTATCTATTAGAAAATGCAACACTAAACTCCCCAAAAACAAAGAGCTCCCACAGCTTAAATTTATTAATCTAAAACTTGTAATTCATGTTGCTTTGCCTGACCCCCACAGAAAAATAATTCACAAGACATTCACAAAGAACTGAGATATTCACTTTCAATGCACTTAAACTCCAATCTTGTGGCTCTTTATTTCCAGCTATGTTTATTACTTGGCATTGAACATTAATTGGTCTGCTGATGGATTAGGCTGAGTTTGAAGATAAGGCAAAGAGACACATATTGAGCACCACTTTCAGCTGTTTCCACACATGGGCACAGGTTCAGCACCAGTTTAGCTCAGGCTTTGTGATAATCCACATTTGACAAACCAAAGCAGGACAGAAGCACCAGTCCTTATCTTGACAAGTGTCAGTATTTTAGCAAGGAGGGGGCCCAGGACACAAATCCCACAGCCTCACCAAGCTCTGAGCAAACAAGATTTTTTCTAAAAAAAAAAAAAAAAAGAAAAAAAAATAGATAAAATAAGTAAGGACACAGTTCCACCAAAAATTCAGAGGCCACCCACTCTACACCCTCAGCCAGCACTTAAAAATCTACTGGTTTGTGCTCAGAGAGCACCATGTCTACAAACCACATTTAGAAAGGAAAAAGGACACAAAGAGCTTCACAGGAGCTTGTACCACTTGTACTTTTAACATCACAAGTTCTGTACATAAGAAAAAATATAAAGCCTCTCAAGACTCATCAGCTCACTGCTTTTCTAAGCAACTTTCACGACTCTTTTGCTCTTTCTTTCTTTTTTTTTCTTTTTTTTTTTGGTTCTTACTACAGACTAGGCAAAAAAACCCCTAAACAACAAAATCCTACTCAAAAATTTAACCCTTACCCAAGACACTTGATGCCGAGCAGGGGGTCTACTCCAGCAAAACAGCTTTTCAATATTAGTGTTCCTTTACAGCTCCTAAAGAATGCTTGCACTGGAGTGAAAAGAAATCTGCAGGCTGAGATGAGGACACAGCAGGGGCACACCAGTGCAAAAATGCCACTGAGACTTGAGCTGAGAGGGCAATTAAGTACTCATTAGTGAAATACAGCACAAAAGTGCTTTGACACTGCACCAGTCAGACCCAAGTTTGAGATCTTAAAACACGAATTACAACAAAGCAGAGAGACGTGAAGCACCACAGAGGTCTCAGGGTGATGTGTTAAGGGTGTAAATTGTTGCTTTCCCAGGTAAGTTCATGATGACATAAAAAATGGGGAGTGGGGCACAGAAATAGCACAGAAGGGATAAATATTTTAAAAACAAAATCTCAGTTCCTGTTGGGAGGCACTTCCACCATTGTGTTTCTGGCTCTCAACTGCAGATGCACATCAGTGCCTGGAACACAACTGTGAGCAAAGACAATGGCCCTGAAATAATGCAGGTACACGAGCACAAAAACCCAGCCTCTGTGCACAGGAGTCACCTCTCCACAGCTCCAACAACCTGTTCCAGTGCAGTGGTAGATAAAGAACCTGCCACTACATTTTCCTCTCTTTCATTGCTATAAATACCCTTATTTGTTTTGCACCATCAAAAGTACCAAACTCAAAACATGAACCTCAAGTTAAGAATATATACTAAAAAATTCTTCCTCTGCCTCTTTACTTAAAGAAAAGGAGAAAAAAATCCGGTTTTAGGAGAGTCAGGGCTAATAAAACAAATCCCTGCAACAGACAAAAGTAAAAAAACTATGAAATATAAGGCACATTTTTCATCTATAGACATCTCTGACCAAGACACAGGGGAAAAAAAACCCTTCTCTCTAATACTGTCCTCAGGACATCACAAAATATTACTCAAGTAGGTGTATTTCCACAAAGATGCTTCAGCTAGTTCCTTGCCTCTTGTTTCCTGAAACAATTATCCTCCATGTCAGCTTCCACCGAAATTAACATTTCTGCCCCATCTCCCGATCTGTGGCTGCTGCGTGCTGGACTCTGAAATCAAGGTTCATTTTCTCAGCTGGAGTAATTTTATATAAGCCTCCACAACAAAGTCTGATGCTTCCCTGCTTGGCTCAGCCAGCACAAATCTCTCCCCAGGATTTTGTGAGGTTTCACCCCAAGCCTGACACAGCTGACGGCGTTTGGAAAGCCCCAGGCTCCCTCTTTCCTGTCCAGCTTCTGTGCTGAAAAGGATGGCCTCTAAGACCCCTTTGTAGACCTGTAAACAAACAATCCCTTTCATAATCATTTGAATCATTAAAAAAAAAAATAAAACAAAAAACCACAAAAAAACACAAACAAGTGCAGCCTGTGATAGGATATATTGCCTCACTCTTCCTCTGGTTGCATTAATTTTTCTGTCCCAAGATAGCAAGCAATTTGGCTGATCAAGGGCATAAAAGTTCTCAGTCTCTGCACTCTTAAAAGTCACATCAGATCAGTCTCCCTTTTTTTACTATTTATTCTACAATCTGTGCTCTAGCTGCCTGCTCTGCTGGAGGACAACCCTTCCCAGAAGTCACCTAGTAGTCTGCAGAGCAGATGCAGAAATACTCCAATGCTTTTCCAAGCTTGGTAAACCAGGACAATTTAATCGAAAAATATTTTATGAAATGACAAGTACACCTCACGAGGCCCTTACACCAGAGGACCTTGCTCAAGGCACACACATTATGATTTTTTTTTTTTCTCCCAGGTTGGAACTTTTCCTGCAAGACATGTTCTTTTGTGTTGATCAGATCTGATTGTGTTAGATTAACAAACAACAATAATTTGTTTAGCAATTATCTCCCAAACTTCGCCTTAGCTTGTGTCAACATGGCACCATACATAATTCAGTGAGTCTTTTGTACCCTGACATATCTTGGACAGCAGTCCTTACCATTACATTATCTGATACTACGTTCTATGAATAATCTTCAAATTTTTTTGCCACCTTTCCATTTTTTCCATCTCATATACAGAGACAAAGGAGGTGGGGAAGACTAAGATCCATAAAAGCATTGACTACAAAGAGCAGGAGATGAAGGCCACTGTTTCCTAACACAGGAAAGGGACACAGCTCAAGTCAGGGATACAACCAGAGAAAATACTCACTTTGGTGGAAAAAAATATATTTTCAAGAACCATTTAATGTTATTTTACAACAGCTGTCTAAATTGGATTCTTGGTTATTTAGTGATGTTGGTTCAGAATTTATGCAGATGATTTTATGTGTTCCCCACAACATCAGCAAGCACTACATTACATTTCTGCCAAATATAACAGTGAAGAAATCACAGCTGCATCCTACTAACCTTGAAGAATCAGATAATGGCTTTGAGTCCTTGAAAATCTCACCCTCAGCTCAGGGTGGTTCCACTTACTCAAGGACGTGTGCTGCTTTTTCATCTGGGGCTCCTGAGCTCTAATATAACCCCTGAAAAACATTCTCCACCTTCTGCTAAGACCTAGGTGACAAGAGTTAGGGATTAAAATTTCTCATCTTCAAGTGGCACTGCAAGATAATGAGGACATCAGAAACAGGCATTGAGACAAATCAGCAAGTGACCCTGCAAGGCCCGTGGCACACGCATGAGCACGTAGCACAAGTATTTGCTGTACTGCTTTAATAAAGCCAACGTGCAGCATAGAAAACCATCTTAAGTTATCTCATCCATACTGAAATGGATGGGTTTTGGTCAAAAGAGACCATTTTAAAGACATCCAGCGTTGCTGCACACTGGCAGCAGGGATTGGCTGTGTCAGGAGAGGCACTAAGGTCACCATGTCAGGCACAGCATCACTATTTCTACAGTAAGGCATAAAACATATATAAACATATAAAAACAACTTGGGGGTTTTTATAATGTGGAGTACCTTGCTAAGTGATGGAGCAATCTTTCCATCAGCCCTTCAGTTGCATACACATGAAATCTGCCACCAAAAGCAGGAATTTTAAGGTGCAGGAAATCCCACTGCTGTAGGAACACTCCCCACCACACATCACTCGGTGCAGAAACTTTCTATTAAATGTATTGTTAAAATACCAGGCTAAAGCACCTCTGATGTGAAGACTGATGTCCATTCCTGCTCAGAACAGCTGCAAACTCCAAGAATTTCACAGCTATTGTGATCCATCCTCCTACAGTGAATATCAGGTAGGTGACAGGCAGAGGCAGAGAAATGGAGAGAAAGAGGAGCCAAACCTAAATGTAGATGGGAGTTTGCTTTTTGTGGGTTGGTTTTTTTTTTTCTTTGTTCAAAACAGTGTTAGCAAACAAAATACCACACTGTAATTACCACTGTCAGCACACAGAACACCACCTACCCATGACAGGTTGGCCTGCAAAATGCACACCCCTCGTGTTCCGCCACCTCCTTGTTCCAGACGGAGAGCGGAGTAAATCTGTAGCTGCAGCAAAAATGCAAAGCAGTCTTTAAGCATTCATGCCTGTGTTTGAAGATGCTGGGAACAACAGATGTGGGCACCACGTAGAAGCCAAAGAAGAGCAGTATCAGCTTTTTGCCAGTCACTCAAACCAGCGTTTCTCAAAAAAAACCTGACTGATTGCATTTATAGTTTATTTCCTTTCTCCACCTCATATACATGCACGAGTGTGTTAAGCACAAAAACTTATAGATACAGATGTACCTGTCACACCAGTCACCCACCTGTGATACTTTTAAAACCATTTCCTCCAACTTCTCATGAAAATAAGACACACAAGAGAAACTAAATGCCAATTGTCATTGTTTTGTGATAATTCTTCCTGCATCTGGAAACAGCCTAGAAGTTAAACCTTTTTTACGTTTCATTATAGACACAAATTTCTTGGTGTGCTCTACTACTCAACTGAACTGTATGTAAGCCTGTTACCACTAAAACATTTCTTAACACCAGGAAACACAGCCAAGACCATGAACCTGTTTCTTAAGAAACGTAACAGCAACAAAAAAACAGTATTCATCACATGTTTTTATTTAAATATCTGAATATTGCTATACAGATCAATACAGTTGTTTAGACTTATGGTTTGCTTTTTGATTTCCACCAGACAGGAGTGCCTACCCAGCCTATCCCTGCAGACAACACCAACCAAGATGTCCCAGCTCTCTGGAGCTGGTTTTCCACGGCAAGATATTGATAAGGAGGGAAAAGACCACAAGGGAAACTGGAACAACACCATCTGAAAGCTGATATTCCAGTCAATATCCCATGTCTATCACAGCTGTATCCCAGAAGACATTTCCAGGCTAGGTGCACCAATCTTTTAAATTATGCCACCAAGGCTCCCAAAAAATCTTTTAAGTGGCATTTTTCCCACAACAACAAATTATTCACCTAAAATCATTTTAATACAGCGCATGATCAGTAAAATTTCCCTTTTGAATAGCTGAGACTGTTGGAAACTTCACTAGGAAATTAAACGTCTAGGGTAAATAAAGAGCATGTTTTGTGAAAATCTGCAATGGGTTTCAGGTGGGAGCTTGCCAGAAACTATCAAAGAAGAAAAAAAATGTAATAAATCTATCATAAAGGGCATGCCTGCAAACAAAACTACACTAGAGGAAGCTGGATGACCACCTGAAAGCAGACTTGGCTATGGTGTGAACAAGGACTGACAGCTGGAGTCTCCTCAGATATTACAGAATATTTTCAGTTTAAGTTTCTAGTTCACACTGAGCATCCAAAAGTGAGTCCAAGCAGGCAAAACAACCCAGTTTTTGCTTTCTATCTCAGACACACATTAAAAAAAAAGGTCAAAAGTATTATTGCCTTTAAAGTCTTCGGTCCTGTTGACCATCAGAGGCTGTACTGCTCAGTGATTATACTGACAACTTATTTTTCTTTACAAACATACTTCAACGTGACATCATTCAAGCACTTCAAGGTGAAGTTATCCTAGATAATAAGGACATTTTTAGAACTGTCTTTATGCACTTAATTATATTTTTTTTAATCCAAAACCTTGACACAAGATGGAAAGAAACTGATCCAGGGAATGTAATTCAGTAACAGGAATGAGACGTAGGAACAAGTTATGAGAAAAGGAGCACGCAGCAAGATGCTGGTTACCTGCTAGGCAAATGGATAAATCTGCAAATGAATGAACCTTTATAGTCACTAAATAATCTAGAGAAGAATCAGAACAAATCCAGAACCAACACGGGTGCCTGAAATCCACAGGACAGAAAAAAACAGTTACACAAGAGAACCCACCTCAAACCCTACACCTGCTCATGCTGGTAACATCCCAGGCACATTTTGGTGATTATGAACTTGAAACCACAATTTCCACAGAGAGCACTAAATTGTAGAGACCAAATCTACAACCACCAAGGAAGCTGCCTCTGTAGAAGATAGGAACAGCATCGTAAGTGGATTGCGTAGGTCTCGCTCATCTTAAAGTCCTCTCCTGCAGTAAAGCACTGCCTCAGTGCCATGGGATGAAAGTATTTTACACACGTACATCAACCCCCAGCCTCCCACAGCAGCCGCACGACATATGCCAAACACTACCCCAAAATGTCATTTTAGAGTAAAAAAATCTGTTTCCCCTCACCAAGGGAAAAAGCAAAATCTGTCCCACACTCAGCAGACGAACACAAATTTGGTGCTGAAATACAGAGAATCACAAAGACCCTCCCCAAAACCAAGCCATCACCTTGGCTTGGAAAGGGGCGATGCTTTTAAAGCCACATTTACAAGGAGGAACAGGTTCCTCGTAAAACTCCAGGTGTTTGTTATGACAGCAACACGCGGGCACCTGAACACAAACTCATCCCTGTGAAGTTCTTCCTCAGAACTCACAGAGCTCACTTTACTGAGCTCTCACACCATCAAAGGTCATTCCTTAAAAAAAAAAAAAATAAAACAGCTTCGTGGGTGAAAAAAAGTTGGAAATTCTTGGGCAGCTGCAGCTACAGAAAAGATGATGAAAAGCCCGGAAAGGAGAAAACACAGCACAGGAGCCAAAATACAATAGACCAGGGGAAAACGGTCCTCCCTATACAACAACAGAAGTAACAGTAAGGCGGACCTAATTAAGAAACAGCCTCATTAAGGCGTTCTTTATGTTATTAAGACCTCAGTAGCCAGTGGCTCAGGCCCGCAGGGACGGGAGGGCGAGGCAACACCCCCACACCTCTCAGCCACCCGCCGGGAGCCGAACAGCAGCGAACAACCGACAAAAAAACCAAAAACACACCAGAAAAACCACTTTTGCTTTTGCGTCTCACTAAAGACACGTGGCCACGACGTGCCCGCGGGCGCGGGGCCGGCCCCCACGGCCCGGGGCAGGGTCAGTGAAGGGCTGATCCCGGTGATCCCGCTTATCCCGGGATAACGAGCGGCCCCCGCCCCA